>JAODPA010031292.1:0-12460 GCA_025585075.1 Nepenthes mirabilis
ACATATATGAATTAAATTTAAAATATATTAACAGTTAAATTATTCAGTTTTTAATAAGAGTAAATGCTCAAATTATGATCAATTATTCATTTTTAAGGAACCACCATTAACTAGCAATAATGTTATAAATATGCCCATTTTTCCTGAAAATAAGGAAGAGAAATTAAAAAATAAATCTAAAATTCTAACACTTTCGTTACTTAAAACTTCACAAATTACAGAGTCAAATCCTTCTTTTTTCATTTTCTCACATCCTTATTTTTCTTACTACTTTTTCATTTTCTAAGTTATTTATGCAGAGAGCCACCGGATAACCCTTCTGCAGTGGGCCGTAGCACAGAAGAAGGGGGAAAGGGAAGGGTGAACAGGGAAGGGAAGGGGAGTTCAGTTGAGAGAGTTTGAGAGCAAGAGAGAGAGAAACAGAAAGAGAGTGGAAACAAAGAAAGAGAAATAGAGCAGAGTGAGAAATTAGATAGTATATTCTATATCTGTAACGTGAACAGTGCTGGTTCTTATACACCTGTGGCCATAAGTCTCTAACTGGCAGCATGTGGTGAACTAAGTAAGTGGCTGAACTGCCAAAACGAAGTGTACATGTGTAACTAATTGAAATAACAGAAAATATAAAAAAGGAATAATTGCTTAATAGCATTATAACAAAAATTATTAAACGTAATCTCTAAATTTAGAAAGTAGTTGGGTTGTCCGATTGCTTCGTCGTCTGACAACGGGTAGCTGTTGCGGTCCCAAAATTTCCGAGGGTGAATTGATAAGTCTCGTAATAATTATAAATTTGAGTATCGAAAAATATATCAATAAGTAAATTACATATCCTTTGATATTTTATTTAACATTGTGGTGCACATAATCCAAATAAAAAGATTCAATTATCTAACTAGACTTAATCTGAATTACTATCCAAATTCCAAATACGTATCGTTGACGCCGTTTGTTGAAATGTAATCAAGTCATACATTCCTACCTAATTAAAATCACACTTGCTTAAAAGCTTCTTTTTTTTTTCGACAAATAAAAAAATAGTGAACATAAGAGTATACAAACAATCAAGCCAACCACCTAAAGATGTCCCATTTAGTGGCATCATCTCCCCAGAAGGAAATCTTGGGACTGTTCACTCCTTAACCAATATAAACATGGGAACTTTGGTTACCCTGATACAAAATATGTCAAAAATACTAAAATCTTTATGGAACAAAGTTGAGAACTAAACTCGCAGCGTGGGGGTCACAGTGAAAAAAATCATTTCAAAAGGGTGCCACCCTTGGCCAAAAATTTTAGTAACTTCCGAGGAACACATTCATATTATTCATTCCCAACTCAAACAACGTTTAAACTTTAAGACTAGGAAAGATAGCCCTGAGCGATGAAATCCTTGATACACCTGAGATTCTAGATGTTACGAGAGAAAGGGTCATGCAGTAGCATACCTTGATCCCTCCTGACAAAGTAGATGCAGACGTATTTGCTAATCATTTTAAGTTGAAAATGTTCCTCAACGAAAAAATATTGCCTCCACAATTGAAATGGAGAAAAAAATAAAAAGAATTGAAAAATAGATTTTTTGGGGAAACACTGCTAGGCAAATTATTGAATTATAGTTATTGGGTCCGGTATTGCGGGCCGACCCGAAACAAGAGGCGTACCAAAGAAGTCTCGCAAAGGCGAGAAATATTTTCGTTTTTGGCGGGAAGATTACTATTGGCGATAGTTTTTGGGGCTCGTTTTGGAGGAAAAATGTTCATCCCCTTTTTCTATAAAAGGACCAGCCGAGCATAGGAAAAGAGGAGAAAAAAGCATAGGAGAAAACCACTTTTCTGACTCTCCAGCTCAGCGCCTCCGGTGGAGTCTGGAACTCTCACTCGCGCAGCAAATGGTCTCTCCATCACGGCGTCCTCTCTCTCTCTCTCTCTCTACCGTCCAGGGGCTAAACGAAGACCAAAATCCCTAATGGCGGCACTCAGCTCCTCCGCTCCAGATATCAGCTCGCCGGCGGAATAGGACACCACGATACCCTCCGTTAATGGCGACAGGCGCATCCCTGCTGCTCTCGACCCAATAGAGCACTCAGCACTCCCAGCAACCAAATCTGGCGATTCCTGTTCTTGTCTACAGCAAAACACAGGAGCTTCCGGTGAGGGCGCGCAGTTCCTCCTTTTCCATTTATGGGAAACGGAGCGTGACACCAAGATCCTCCGCTTCGTGGTATGGGGCTTGAAGCTCTTCCGACAGCAGCGTCCAACAATTCCTTCCTAGATCAAAGCCAGTTGAAATTCGAAATCCCCAACAATGGCAGCCTACTCCCCCTTGCGGCATTCGAGCCGAACGGAGCACCAAACTCCCCATCGGTGGTATCCTAGGCCCTCTCGACCGATTTGGGCGCAGAGGGACGCTCTGCGGACGTCGCCCAGTTGCTCCGACTTCGAGGCAAGGAGAAGGGACCTAGCAAAGCTCCAGCCACGATGAACCAAATCCCAGCACAGTACGAAGTCCCCCTGAAACGAAGTCAGCCGTGACTCCAGACCAACAGGGAGCTCGTGGTACTTCACCAACGGCGCTCGCAGAGGCTCTCGAGGCCCTTAACCAGAATTGGAGCGGGATTCCCTGAGAAACAATCAGACGTCAGGACAGAGTACAGCGCAGTGCTTCCTCGAAGAAGGTCGTCTAATGTCCTCCACGGTCGCGCCGTCTCGTTAAACCAGCCGGGTCCCCTCGGGCCCTTCCGTGCTTAGTGGCCCCCCAGTATGATCAAGAAGAGTCCGGCCCAACAAGCCACACATTCATTCCAGTGCGTTCCGGGAGATCTCCAAATATTACTTAAGTCCATGAACATCTTTAAGCCGCCCTCCGCGGGCGCACCCCCAAGAGGGATTTCACCTAAGCCGCCCTCCGCGGGGGCACAGGTAAGCCGCTCTCTGCCAGGCGCATCCATGGAACTCACGCCTCCAATCACACACCCCTCACACTCCCCTCATTCTCGCATCTTATGCATGCATTCTTCCGTTTATTGCGGAAGATATCTGACTTGAGCGTCGGAATGTCGACGGGGGACAACCCCCTGTCGATCTCTGACATCTTGTTTGTCGTTTGTGTTGTGCAGGTCTAGGTTCAAAGAGACGGAGACTGGACTCTTCTCCTAACGCCACCGCGTGCTAGGGAATCCGAAGGCTCCCTAATCCGTACGGCCATCGTGGACCCGGGACGTAACATTGTGTTGGATTCCAATACCTGGGGTCCCTAAAAGAATGGGTGAGGGGATGAGTACTTGACCCGAGAAGCCCAAGCTGTCAGTTTGTCCGAGACCTCATAAGACGCATGCAGCCCGAGGACATTCCATGATGAGCCAAAAAGCCTTTAGCGAGTCAGCAATGCAATTAGCGACTGAGAACTTTCTTATTCCGTCCGACAACAAGCGCGATACAACGTCTAGTTCGTGGCCTCATCCAAAGACTAAAAGGTCAGTAAAGGACGAGGACTCTCCCTGATGTCCGAGAATGCCAGCTCAGCTTCATAGTTACCAAGGAACACGCAACCCCTGCATCACGCCACCGCCGCAGTCAATGGCTGTTCCAGAGCACGCCTTGTCATCTCAGGGCTGACGTCACAAGCTGACGTCCCTGACAAAGTATGGCCAACTAGCGGCTGGCAGCTAGCTTTTTGCACATGCCAGCGTGCCTGACACAGTATGGTCATGTCAGCAGAATAGGTGGTCAGCCTCCCTATAGGCACCAACAGCCACGTGGACATTTCCAACAGTTAGATTTCTCTATAAATACATAGCAGAAGCTCCCATTAAGGGGACCTTTCTGGGCGGATTCTTCCCTCCCCTCCAACAAAAGAGAACCAAGAAAGACAGAAAAAACTCCAAAAAAGAAGAGCCCCAAAAGAGAAAGGCCAGCGAGTGAAAGAAAGGGAAGAAATCCCCAAAAGCTTGTACTTTGTACGAATCACATACGTAGTGAAGCATTTCTAATGGCCCAGGGCCTCGTAGTTTTTCCTCCTCATTTAAGGGGATGTTTTCCACGTAAAAATTCGGTCTCAATCTCTCTCTCTCTCCAACTCTAAACCTCGAACACTTGTGTTGCTACGGACCCCCGGAAACCGAGACGCAACAAGAGTATACATTATTCCCTTAAAAATAAAGAAGTATCAGATTACTTATAAATTTAAAATACCAATACCAGAACCATATGATAGAAATATTGATCCAATGAATTATTTAGAATACTTTCAAACATTACTCGACTTCTAAAATTTAGAAAATACCGTACTTTGCCTCTGTTTTTCCTTTAACTTTAATGGAAAGAAAAACAACTCCCACATCTTATCAAGATTCAATAGGATCCTAATGACAACCTATAACATTTTATAGCCAAATTTAATGTTGAAATCAGAGGCATATCGAAGCTAATTAGTGGGGTAAACCTAAATGCCTTCATAATAACTATTCAACCATGCGACTTTTTTTAAATTTTAAGTTCAATAGGACTCTAATATATTCTTGAAGGTAAAATCTATCATCCAAACCTATATTACGACAGCAAAAGCCAATGAAGCCAAGTGACTAAGCGCTTGAATAAAGAGCATCAACCAAGGTCAAATAGTGTTCGAAAAGAATAAATAGCGGTAATTTATTCACTTGGGACCATTGAAAATAATAGAAAACCGAGTTTGGTGTTCGTAGAGAATATAAGCCATTGGACTTGACACCATTGAATGAAATTTGAATAAATATTCTGATACAAATTCTGAACAAAAAATTTCTAAAGTGATCCAAATCAGTTAAAAAACCTAGAAACGGATGATCAGTCTAAGTACTACTACCATCGATCTTTAGGGTACAGTATTAAAGAGTGCCAAATACTTCAAAGAGAAATTGTGGCCCGAATGCAAAAGGGATACTTTAAAAAGTATTTGTAAAACTGTAAACCTACCCCAAGTAAAGATAAAGATGACAATGAGCAAATTGAGCAACTACAAAACCGAGTAGTGAAAGCAATCATTAACATGGTGTGAACAAATCAACTGGAAAAAAAACTTTAGGTCATCCTAAGGAAACTTCTACTAGTAAGATACAGAAATTAAGGACAAAAGAGATATTATTAGTTTTAGTAGTAATGATATGACATATATAATCTCTTCAAACTCTAATCCTCTTATTGTATCTACGCTTATTTCAAATGAAGTCCAGGAAAACTAGTTGAAACGAGTTTTTGTCAATAATTGAAACTCGAGAAACATTCTTTTTTGTGATATATTCACTAAATTAGCACTAAAAAGTAGTCAAATGGAACATCAGATGGATCGTTGAATAGACTTGGTAACGAACTAGTCCAAGTAAAGGAAATCATATATTTAGAGGTCACTATGGGAATATATCAAAAAATAGCTTCTTATCGGCTAATTTTCTTAGTTGTTGATCTTTCCTCGATTTGTAATACAATATTGGGCAAATCATATTTAACAAAATTTGAAGTTTCAAACCAAATATGTGATTAGAGAAGTTAAGAAAGACCAAATCATAAGGAGTTGCTACTTAATGTAAATTAATGACTCGGCTCCTCCACAACCAATAGAGGAATTTAACATTTGGGATGAGGACTCTCTTCAAGAGGCTTAACCTAGAGAGTTATCCCTTCAAATTCCTTTAAATCTAACATATCCAAATAAGTATGTCTAGATCAAATTCTTATTAGATCAAAGATAAAAAAAAAAATTAATAGAGCTTTTTGCAAAGTGAGGCAGACATTATTTCCCTAAACTCCAACAAACATATCAGGCATTTCAATAAAAATGATGGTTTACAAGTTAAGTTTCATACCCAGAAACCAACCTGTCAGACAAAAGAGACAAAATTGTTCCATTGAAAAATTTAACAGACTATGAAAAGATTAAGAAATTAATTGATACTAAATCCATTAGAAGAGTAAATTATTCGAATTGATTATCTAATGTCGTTCTCATGAAAAAAATAATGAAAAATGAAGAATGTACATTGATTTCACAGATGTAATTAAAATATGTCTAAAAGATAGTTTTTTATTACCAAGATTGATCAACTAGTAGATTTAATATTTGGACACAAACTATTAAGTTTTATGGATACTTATTTTGGTTCTAATATGATTTGGATGAGTCCAAAAGATGAGGAAATAAGCTCATTTATAATTTACCAGGGAACTTGCTACTATAAGGTGAAGCCACTTGACTTGAACACTAGCACAACTTATTAAATGTCGGCAAACAAAGTGTTTGAATAACAAATCAAAAAAAAATATATATAGAGATATACGTTGATGACATGCTTGTCAAAAATATACTAATCAATGATCATATTAATAATTTGGCCGAGACATTTGAAATATTTAGAGCATATCGAATAAAATTAAAACCGACCAAATGTGTCTTTAGGATAATTTCTGATAAGTTTTTTAGCTTCATAGTCTCACAATGTGGGGTAAAATCAAATCCATAAAAGCTTAAAACGATAATGGATATGAAACCACCACAAACTATTACAGATATGTAAAACTTAACATCCGACTTGCCACTTTATCCCAATTTATAGCAAAGCCAGCTGAGAAATATTTACTATTCTTTAAGACATTAAGAGGAATAAGGGCAAATAGTTTTCGGTGGATAGATCAGTACTAACTTGCTTTTCAACAATTAAAGAACATATTGTCCATACACCTTTATTAACTCTTCTTAGTAAGGATGATGAATTATACACCTACTTGACCGTTTTACAAACAGTCTTGAGTGTTATTCTGGTCAATGAAGAAATATAAATTCAGTGATTAATATATCATATCAGCAAGATCCTAATACATATAGAAATTTGGTATGCACAAGTGAAAAAAGCCTCTTTAGCATTAACTTTTGCAGGAAGAAAACTTTAACAATATTTTCAAGCCACAAAATCGTAGTCTTAAAGATCATGCATAAAAAAGGATATTACAGAAATCAAAAGTATTCGGACGCTTAATTAAATAGTCAATCAAGTAGGGTAGAGTTTCGGGTTTGGCCTTCCATAAAGGGCCAAGCTCTTGCAAATTTTGTTAGTAACACAATGACCCCAATCCCGGAAGAAACAACTGGACACATGAGGGCTTTATCTAGAGTATCACCGTTATTACATTTTAACGGAGTATCTTTTCAAATAGGTAATGAAACTAGAATAATATTTTTTCTCGAAATAAGAGAGATTAAATACTCGATCATATTTGGATTCCTAACCACTGACAATGTAATAAAAAATAAAACTTTGTTAATTGGGTCGAAGATTGCCAAAGAATGTTTTATCGAAAACTTAATCGTTTACGGTGATTTCACAATGATAATCAATTAAGTAATTGCTAACTTCAAAGCTACCAATCTAGATCTAGTTATATACCTCCACAAAATATAAGATCTCTCATTATTCCTCAGTAAATTCAAAAATATATCGTTAGAGAAGATAATTGAAAAACCGAATGACTTTCTAAAATGGTAACATCTAGTTGTCCGGAATAATATATCGGTAATATGAGAAAAATGCTTCAGAGACCTAGCATTGATGAACAAAATAAAATTCTCTAAGTATCTGTTGATGTAAATTGGATGAGTCTTTACCTTAAATACCTCGAAACTGGAACACTTCCGAGCGATCTATTGAAGGCAAAGCGGTTTTGAAAAACTGCTAGTTGGTATACTATAATGGACGGATCACTGTATAAAAGAGATTATTAAGTATCCTATATGCTATGTTTAATTGCAATAGAAGTCAATTATACTTTCAAAGAAGTACACCTCGACATATGTGAAACGCATGTAGGAGATAAAAATTTGACCTTCAAGATTACTAGGTAAAGCTAAATTTGGTCAATAATGAAGAAGAATGTAATGAAGTTCATTAAAAATGTGATAATTGTCAAATCTATGATAATATACAAAAATAACCATACATTAAACTTAAGCTTTACAAGCTTTCTTGTCGTTCGCACAATAGGGACTGGATATGCTATGTTCATTTCCTCTATCAATTGATCAAAGATAATTTATTACCATTGCAATACAGCACTTCACAAAATGTTAAATATATGTTAAATAGAATGTCTTTTGTCCCTTTGAAAACCTTCAATTTGGATCCCATGAAAAAATTTATCCTAACATATAAAAATGATATATTGATGACTCTTCTAAAATCTCTCGTCAAAGCCTTAAATATATGTCTTCCTAACATATGTGAAGAGGAGATCATTCATATACTTTATATATCAAATTGGTTGAACTATGGATTTGGTTGCTTCAGCCGAGTGGTTGAGAGACTAAGTATAGCCTTTCTGCGCACTTGGACGTAAAGAAAATGTAGAAGAATGATATTCTCCCACTAATGGATTTTTAGACAGTTAGCCATGGATATTAAGGACTATAATTAAGAGGCTTAACTGGCATTTTTATTTTATAAGATGATTGGATAGAAAATCATAAAATTTTAATAATCTAGACTTATAATATAAAAAATCTTATGACCGGATGCTATTTGCTTTAGTGGCCAGGTGTTAGGCCAATTGTAGTATGAGTTAGATGTTTCACTCTAGAACTTTAGGATGATCAGATGTAGATCCCAAGGGGTCGGTCTTGATAAAGTAGAAATTGACCGTGTAGGGAAGTGAGGAGACACTCTTGTATGAACATCCATTGTTAGCCTTTATTTGATTCATAAGATGTTTGTATTCATTATTAGTGTACTTTGTTGGTTACTATAATATTACATAAATGAGATGATATGAAAACATTATAGTTTCAAAGAATATGGCACGTGTGAAACCTTAATATAATTTACAATTGTCTAATATTAATATCCATCCCAATGGCAAAGTAAAATAGAGTACAAGAAAATAATATGGTTTCAAAGAATATGAAAATTGTAGAACCCTAATGTAATTTATAATTATCCAATATCTATTCCACATCTGAATGCATCAAGGCCAATTGCATTCGAGAAGTGATCTTACATTGTGTGACAATCATATAGTGTGAAATCAAGAAGTATCCTGGCAGAAATGTTGGGTTTGACATGTTCAAAAAGTTGTAGATTCTCTAATGCTAACTCCTGCACCCGAGAGTTGTGGATTCTCTATGGCTAGCACTATACTCAAATAGTTATGAATTCTTGTATAGGCATATAACCTATACTCAAAAAGCTATGTATTTTCATATAAGAATAAATATGATTGAGATGTTTGTACACTCACAATGGCAAAGTCACAAGAGGTCATGGAATTGATCATGTGTCAAACTTGCATGCGTCAATTATTTCATAGTTCTTACCCGGCCAACGAGGGTGATATTACATGGCTTTTGGTTAGTAATGACTGAATAAGATATGAGAAAATCATTGAGTTATCTGGCATGGAACATAAAAGCATTGCCTTCAACAAATTCCAAGAAGGAAAGGGAGTTTTCATAAATTCTGGGAAAAAAAAAAAACAAAAGATAGTAAGAGAGTGGTTTTTACCTGAATATAATAATTATCTAATAAGGCATCCGTTTCCCTCAACTTGTGCAGAAGTTGACTAAATGCTCCCTGGAGTTATAGAGTACAAGCAAAAAAACTCTCATATTTCAAATCAAACTTGTATAAGATAAGAAGAAGAGCAAATCCATCGTTTTGACAAGGTTGATGAAGCAGGCAACATGCTAAAATTGGTTGCTGCTCAGACAACGAGAAGAAGTTCTAGCCGTGAGACAAATAGATGGGTAGGTGACAAATTCAAGATTTCATAATGAGCACTAACTCAGAGAATGAAACTCACCAGACCATGCCCTTATCCTGGTCTTCGGATACTATCCTTGAACATGAATGTGAAATTTTGAGACGGTGTCTGAACACGGTAACGAGAGATTAATGGCCACTGCCTGGAATTGACCCTTCAAGTAAAAATGCAACAGACAACTAAATTCTGTGATATGAGAATACGTCTTAAATGGAAATGTGAATGCAAGTTGATCAGAAATTTCAGTGGAAATAAATGTGTGCAAATTGATGGGAAGAATAACTGGCAAGTGTCTACAGCAGCAGTAGATGGTAAATCAGAGCGTCCAAGAGAACAATGTGAGACATCAATCCCAACAATTAAGCACATACGGTTGCTGAAGTTATTGACAGAGAATGTTTGATAGTCAATCCGGAGAATTCATACCACCAACTGAGAAATCAAGAAGATCACCAGATCAAACCTCTTCCACCTGTGCAAAAGAAGCAAAGAAAACACCCAACTGAAGCCAGTGATGACCGAAAATGTTGACTGAAGATGCAAAGACTCACCTTGCCATTGATTTTCACCACCAAATTTGTAGAGTATTGATCATTCACTCTAGTAAGTGCAATACACTGGTCACAGTTCCCAATTTTGTAAGATTTTTTTCTTCAAAAGACCTTCAGATCACACAAATTTAATTACGTGAAACAGTCCAGCAAAAAGCTGCGTTGGCAGTAGAAAATCAGCATTCCAATTTGCCTCATGATTAAACAGTTCCAAAAGAGAAATTCATACCTCTACAAAAAAGTAAGTCTTCTGTGGACATTGCAAGTTAATCAGATGATGATTCACAAAGTAGTGATAAACTTTTATGTATATTCTATAGAGCATGGACTACCATTCCCATCATTGCTAATCCTTCATCTCAACTCAAACCTAGAAGCAGGCATCAAATATGAGATACAACACAAAATTCGATATGGAACAAATTCGTAGAAGGAAAAATAAGACCGACATCTACCCGTTGCAAGACTTGTCACTCAGTTCAGTTCTTTTCAATTTGGTATTTTGAACAAATAACTCTAATATGTAGATTTTTCAGAATCCTCTAAGCCTGTCACCAAAGAACATAACCCATCCTCCAAGGTCAAAATATTCAACCAAGAAGACCTTACAAAAACAATATCAGAACCACTGATCACCTTTGCCCAATCACTTATGGATCTCGAACATCCTGATTAGCAATTAGGAATTCCACAAGAAGCCCAAGCACAAAAATCTTTGTAATTGACACAGCTGCATTTTGTGCGGAAACAAATTATTTACAAAAGTACCGTAGCTAAGTTCACAGTGACGGTGAAGTAATTTGCACAACCAAAACCTGTAGCTAACATGGCCAAGTGAAACTAAACAAGTAGACAAAACCAGGCTTTGCTGATGTAATATATTGTTCTTCCAATCCATTATATACAATCTATCATGTGTGCCATCACTACAAACTCTACCATGTCCTGAAACGATAGAGCACCTAAGAGATGCTGCTGCTCCATACATATTCAAAGAACCTTAGGTTTCATTTATCAAGTGCAAAGCTTGAAACTGCCCGTAATTACTAATGTATGGTTGGTCATATACATCATGTATTCTCATTATCCCAAGCAGGTTCTCGTAAAAATTGAAGGTAATGTTGATGACATATCAAGAGTTCACTACATAATCATTTTACTATTGCATATTACATGATTTCAGGTGTTGTATAGATCATTGAAAAAATTAAATGATGAACTTATAAACCAACTAACACCAAAAGTTTGATCCAAATAATTTTGAGAACAAATGCCCATGAGAAACAAATCCCATTAGCATAAATTCACTCAATTACGAAAATAATTTGCTTAAAGAGATGCATTATAGGCATTAATGGAAGCAATGTTAGACATAAACCGGTCTTCCACGTTTAAAATAATGCCATATGAATTGTTGCAATATATCTTCAATGGCATCGAAATGGAATCCACCACTCTAAACTCATATATGAAATTTCTCATCCACACACTATACTTTGTAATCTCAAAACAAGTAATAAACTTGGCTTCTATAGTGGAAATAGCAATCAGGGTCTGCTTTGCATTCCGTCGGGATACAGCTCCACCGACAAACAAAAATATGTAAACAAATGTTGATTTACGTGAATTAACACATCCAACGAAGTCTGAATCGGAGTAACCAAATACTTTCAAATTACCGGTCCGTCTATATATAAACATGTAGTCTTTGGTACTTTGAAAATAGTTATCACTTTATTAGCATTTTTTCAGTGATCCATACCTGGATTACTTTGAAATCTTTTCAATATTTCCACTGTAAAATCGATGTCAGGTCTTGTACATACCTGAGTATAAATCAAGCTTCCAACAATGGAAGCACATGGAATATTTTTCATTTGTTCCTATTCAAAATTATTTTTCGGGCATTTGTTCAAATTGAACCTATCACTATTCATAATGGGTGTTACACTTGGTGAATAGTTTTTTATTCGAAATATCTGTAAAACTTTATTAATATAGGTTTCCTAGAATAAATCTAAAACACCTCATAGTTTGTCTCAATATATTTTAATACTAATGATATAAGATGCATTACACATATCTTTCATTTCAAATTTATCAAATAAAAATTATTTCACCTCATGTAAC
>JAODPA010031303.1:0-12460 GCA_025585075.1 Nepenthes mirabilis
TTGTTTCCAATTACTTAGTAAAAAATTAAACCATAAATCAATATATTGGCGTGTAACAAATCTTACATCAATTACCAAAAAAATAAAAAATAAAAAACATTATATGTCATGTTCACAATTGTTGGATCTAATATTAAAATCCAAGAAGATCGGGGGCCCAGCCCACAAAGCAAGCGCCTAATGGGCTATCACAGCACAACAACACGGGACGCCTACATGGCAGCCCAGAACCAGCAACGAACGAGCGCTTCTAGCAGCTCATTAATGCGGCTATCGAAAAAGGCAAAAGAGTAGGAAAAACCAATTAATGGAGAAACAATCAACGCTGCCAGCTGCGATTCAAGCTGCCGCCGACAAACAACCCGCCAATCCTAGCTCAAGGGGGAGACCAAGCGTGGTCGGCAATACCCAATAGTCTACTTGCCACCGCAAAATGGCAGCCGACACGTCGGCAATTATCGACAGCGATCAGCGGCCAATAAACCCTAGTAACAGGAGTTCTCGCGCCTAAAAGCCCATCATTGGAGGACCTATAAAATCCCTCTTCTTTAACAAAGAGAGGGAGGATCGGATCCGAGATAATCGACTCAGTCTCGCAAGCCTTAAGCTTACCAGCTATCCTCTGGATCCAAACTCTTGAGCCTACTCAGACGACAGGAAGTCAGCCACCCGCAACGGTGCACCTAGGGAGCCAGGCCTCCCACCACCCGCTCATTACTCTCCCATATAAATATACACGCACCACCTACGCATTTACAATATACTTTCACGCACCTCTTAGTGTGCGCCCCATTTTCATTCATTGCGAAAATTTGCTGACTTGAACGTCGGAGTGGCCTTGGTGGGAGAAATCCCGCTGGACCTCTGACCTTTTGTTTGTTGATTGTGTTGTACAGGCCTCAGGTTAATAGAGACGGAGACCGGACCTCTGACCCTTCCGGACCCTCTGACTTTGTACGACAACTAAGAACTCGGGACGCAACATTGGCGCCATATGTGGGAATGAGACGAGAAGCCTAGTGTCTCCTTCTCACCTTCATTCCAAAGCATCAAGAATGGTGAATATAAGGGTACAAACCAGTGCCATAGCAATAAATGTCATCACTCACAGCGAAGACTCTCTGGGAAGCCACGCGGACACCCGTCCAGAGCCCAACGTCTACTGCCTGGCCGTGGACATAGGCGACATGAGGCTAATACTTCAGGCCCTCTATAATTGGACGGGTACCCATTGGATGGGGGCTGCCCCTCTAGCATCCCAGGCGTCCTCCTCTAGGCGGGGAAGGCATCACGCGGCAGCCCTCAGAAGAAGATCCGACTGACCTGACAACGCTGAGGCCCAGGTGGCCTCCTGTAGCAGAATGCAGTCTATGGGGATGATTGGAGGGAGAGCCCTGAGCGACGTAACCCCCGTAATTTCCACGGCCAAGGGAAGTTGACTGCCGCAGACTCCAACGGTGAGCGGCTCCCCATGCGGAAAGCCGCCACCACCGACAAGTCCAGCCACGCCCTTAGGACCACATGGAGCTCCGCGACATTATCAATGCGTGGAGAGGGGCATCCGACCTGCCGATGGAGGAGAAGGTCAAGGTACTGTGGGATCTTCTGCACAAGGAGAGACCCGCGCGATCCTCTGCCGACCTTCAAAGATCATCCTTCGCCATGGACCTACAGACTCAGCCACTACCTCGTAAATTCAAAATGCCCGTCCTGGAAGGGTCTGATGGGAGCAAGGACCCGATGGACCATCTCAACTGCTTCTGCACCCATTTGTCCCTACAGGAAGCAAGCGAGGCCATGATGTGCCAGCATTTTTCCATCACCCCCAGGGGGAACGCACTGCTCTGGTTCCACGGCCTTCCGCCAAACTTCATTCGCTCATTCGATGAGTTAGCAGACTGCTTCTTGAGTCAGTTCGCCTCCAACCGGAGAGAAGAGAGGCAGTCGTAGCACCTGGTCCGCCTCCGTCAGAGGTTGGACGAAAGTCTGAAGCGATTTCTCAACTGCTTCATCGCCGAGGTACGCTAGATCCCCCAGCTCTCCGACGAGTTGAAGCTCAACGCCTTCGTTGCTACGTTGACAATAGGAGATTTCTTCAAGCGCCTGTTACACCAGCACCCTCAGTCCTTCCGGGGGGCTGAAGCCATTGCCCAAGCCTACATCACAGCAGAGGAGGGGAATGAGGTGAAGCGCCCTGAAAGCGTAGACCACCCCCCAGAAACTCCCCAGCCTATCAACGGATAGAAGAGGAGCGGTGACGGTAACCGCTTCCTGGAGCGCCGTAAGTAGCCGCGCCCTTCGCCGAGATCTAGGAAGGATCATGGACAAATGTCTCTGACTCCTCTGAACGATACCCGCGTGAACATCCTGATACAGATCCAGGATGAAAAGTTCTTCAAATGGTCAAAAGTGCCAAAGAACCTGAGCGGCAGTGACCAAGCGAAATATTGCCAATATCACCGCTGCCTCAGACATTCTACAGAAAACTGCAAGACCTTGCAGCAGGAGTTAGAGGACCTGATCCGCCGCAAATACCTCAAACGGTTCGTAAAAGGTTCGGGGCAGTCCCCTCAACCTCGGAGGGCGAGGCTAGTGAGCCTCCCCGGAGCCGTACGACCGCCGGCATAATCAACATGATCTCTATCGCAGCCGCCAAAGGCACCAAGTAGAAGGAGTAGGAGCCAACTTCCAGCAGCAAGAGAGTGAAGATATGGGATAGGAGTGATATCATTAGCTTTAGTAGTAACGATATGGCTCATGTAACCTTCCCCCATATTGATCCCCTCGTTGTATCCGTCCTCGTTTCAGACGGTAAGACTAACTACCATCTAAAATGAGTCTTCATTGATAATGGAAGCTCACAGAATTTGTTGTATCTTGATGTCTTTTTTAAGCTCGGATTAAGGCGAGGTCAGATGAGAGTGGCCGATGGCCCTTTGTATAGCCTGGACAACGAGTCAGTGCCCGTACAGCGGTTAGTCCGGCTAGAGGTCACAACAGGAACTTACCCGTGCGCCGCAACACGAGATCTGGCGTTCCTCGTCGTCGAACTACCGTTTGTTTATAATGCTATACTGGGCAGATCTTTCCTCACAGCCAACGAGGCCGTAACGTCGATCCCTCATTTGAATGTTAAGTTTCCCATCCCGTGCGGCGTGGGAGAAGTACTTGGGGACCAGGTGATGGGACGGACGTGCTACTTGTCCCAGGTCACCCCAGTTGCACTGGGCCGCCCGGACGAAGATCTTGACCTCCATGACGAAGCCCTGCTACAACTAGTCGGGAGAAGCTACCGAAGCGATCCCTTTGAATCCCACCGAGTCAGAGAAGTGCGTCCATGTGGGCAGCTCTCACTCGCCTGCCGAACGCGGTCGGTTAATCACCTTCCTGAAGATAAACTCCGACGTGTTTGCTTGGGTTCCTGCCGACATGCCCGGGATACCAGTCGTAGTGATGGCCCACAAGTTGGGCCTCGATTTCGGCCACAAACCCGTGTTGCAGAAGCATAGGAACGATTCCCGTCGAGAAGCTGATTGCAATAAGGGAAGAAGTGAAAAGGCTCCTGAACGCCGGATTTATTCGAGAGATCCAATACCCAGAATGGTTATCAACCGTCGTGCTGGTAAAAATGAGTAACTGAAAATGACGAATGTGCGTAGACTTTATCGACGTAAATATGGCTTGCCTAAAGGACAGCTTTCCCCTTCACATGATCGATCAGCTTGTGGACTCTATGTCTGGGCATAAACTCTTGAGTTTTATGGATGCCTACTTCGATTATAACCAGATCCAGATGTACCCTAAGGATGAGGAGCATACCTCTTTTATGACTGAGTAGAGGACATACTGCTATAAAGTGATACCTTTCGATCTCAAGAATGTCAGGGCAGCCTATCAATGCTTAGTGAACAAGATGCTCGAGACTCAGATCGGGAAAAATATGAAAGTGTACGTCGACGACATGTTCGTGAAAAGAAGGGTTGCCGGCAACCACATCCGCAACCTAGAGGAAGCCTTCGAGATCCTCCGGACGCACAGGATGAAGCTCAACCCTGACAAATGTGCATTCGGGGTAACCTTCGGAAAGTTCCTAGGCTTTATCGTATCCCAGCGCGGCATCGAAGCCAACTTAGAAAAGATCAAGGCAATCGTCGACATAAACCCTCCGCAAACAGTGAAGAAATTACAAAAACTCACCGGGCGGTTGACAACCTTCTCGCAATTCCTCGCCAGGTCCGCGGAGAAATACTTGCCCTTTTTCAAGGTACTTAGGGGTACAAAACCGTCAGGATTCCGGTGGACCAAGGAATTTGGCGAAACCCTTAAAGAGCTGAAAACCTACCTCGCCAACCCACCTCTCTTGAGCTCGCTGTGCACGGGCGAGGACCTGTACCTCTACTTGGTTACATCAGGAATGGCCCTCAGCTCCGTGCTGATCAGAGAGCACGAGGGAGCTCAGCGGCTAGTATACTACGTAAGTCGAGTACTGACAGATGTAGAGGCCCGCTATCCGCACGCTGAAAGAATCACGTTGACGCTCATCTATTCAGCGTGGAAACTGCGACCCTACTTCCAAACACACCAGATCATCGTACTAACGGATCAACCTCTGAAGTCGATCCTGCAGAAACCGGAGACTTTCGGATGGCTGGTCAAGTGGGCTGTGGAGCTAGGAGAGTTCGACGTGGAGTTCCGACCTTGGCTGGCCCTCAAGGGTCAGGCCGTAGCGGACTTCATTGTCGAAGTGGCGACCTCAGCTTTAGATGAACCTGACAGCCCGGGGAGCATGGGAGACCTCGACATCCTGGTGTGGACCTTGAGCGTGGACGAATTGTCCACTCAAGCAGGTAGTGGAGTTGGAGTCGTACTAAAGGCTCCGGACGGCGCGGAGATTACGTACTCTGTCGCGCTGACCTTTCCAGCTACCAACAACGCGGCAGAGTACGAGACTCTTCTCGCAAGACTTTGCCTGGCTAAGGAATGTTCCTTAAAATCATTAGTCGTACAGAGTGACTTCGAGCTTGTGGTCAACTAGATCCATTTCATGAGCCTGACCAAAGAAGTGCGAGAGCTGCCAAGTCCATGGTTTCGTGACGCACCTACCGCACACAGAGTTGTGCAGCCTTCAATCCCCATGGCCATTTGCGCAATGAGAGCTCGACATCCTCGAACCGTTACCTTTGGCCTCTGAACAAAGGAAGCTCCTAATCATCTGCGTTGACTACTTCACCAAGTGGGTAGAAGTAGTCCCTCTGGCTTGAATCACTGAGCAGAATACAACGAAATTCCTTCGTCAAAATATCGTCTACCGCTTTGGGATTCACAAGGTCATAGTGACCGACAACGGAACCCAATTTACCTGAAAACGGTTCACAAGGTACTGCACTGATCTACATATCAGGCTGGTCCACGCGTCTGTGGCGTACCTTCAGGCTAACTAATAGGTTGAAGTCACCAACTGCACGGTGCTGCATGGGCTAAAGACCAAGTTGGAGGACATAGGGGGCTCGTGGGTCGAAGAGCTACCTTCCATACTCTTGTCGTATCGGACGACCCTGCGGGAACCAACGATAGAGACACCCTTTAGCGTCTGTTACGGGGCTGACGTCGTAGTCCCCTTTGAAATAGGATTACCCTTCCTGCGGATCGAATGTTTAGATCCAACCGCCAACTCTCACTGATGCCGGGAAATCCTTGACTTACTTCCAAAAGTTCGAGACACAGCCCACCTGCGGATTGCGGCCTATCAATAGCGTATCGCGCGGTACTACAACAAGCGGGTGAAAGCTCACACTCTTCAGGTCGGGGATCTGGTCCTCCGAAGCGTGGATGTGGCGAAAAAAGTCGCGAGCAGGAAGAAACTCTCCCCTAGGTGGGAAGGCCCGTTCCTCGTCTCCGTAATCCTCCGAAGCGGAGCGTACAAGCTACACGCCCAGAACGGTAAACTGGTCCCTCGGACTTGGAATGCCACCAACCTAAGAAAATACTACCAGTGACGCAGCGCCGGCCCAGGTAAGGCACGCACACGCATCCTAAAGAGTGCTTGTACATGCATCAAATTTTTGCTTAATAAAATTAATTATTCATGTTAGCCTACATCTCCTTTCGTGTGAAGTGTTAGCATGCATAGCATTCAAAAAATAATACAATCTAGACTGCCCCAAAGTCGAGAGGACCATCATCCATCCGTAAAACAAGGCCTTGGCACCGTGCCAAACGGCCCGTGAGCGGCCACCTCAAAACCTTGACCTTCCGTCGAGTTGCCCAAAGCAACCTAGAAACCTTGTCCTCGCACCAAGTGGCCCATCAGCTGTCCCGTTCAACCCTTGACCATGCGTCAAGCGGTCCGGAAGCGGACACATCCGGACTTCGACTCCACGTCTGAATGGTCTCAGCAACCCGCTACCTTGGCTTCGCATCAAACGACCCAGGCGGTCAAGAAATTAGGCCTGGGGGCTTTTGAAACTTCTCAACTTGCGGCCACTAAAACCTTAGGGGGCAAGAATTGCAGACGTGCGGTGACCTTCTCTCGAAGAAGAGAGCACACTCAGTCTACGATGGATGAGGGCTAGGACCTTGTACACGGTAGTGATGACACCTTGAGTGGGGGCCACGCACCTAACGCAATGAAAGGCCTAGACCCGAAGCTCAGTTGCCGCGGCCTAAAAACCCGGCTGGCCCTCAGTGCGGCTCCACGGGACTTGCGACGATGTCCACTTTACTAGATCAAGCTTCCCATTAAACGTGTGAGGTGCGACGACATTCAATGATGAAGGACGAGTATAGCGCAAGAAGCCACCGGATTGGAGCCTTGGCGACAATAGCTTTGCAAGCTTAGCCGTTGAACGTGAGACACGACCTCACGGATCGCATTGGGAGACAATGTATACAAAAGAAAAATGAGCTACTTTTCATTCACTTGTACAAGGGGCAAAAAAAAGAAAATATGAAAGAAAAGTAATGTATACAAACAAGACTACTGTGGAGGGTCAGACGGACCAGCCTTCCCGAGGAAATTCCTTAGGCGAGACCCATCTCAGATCCCAGCATTGCCAGGGTGGAAGACTCCTTCCGAGACGTCAGGAACCGCAAGAGAAGCAATCCTACGGCATAGGCGAATGCCATCCCAAAACAGAGTCTCCATCACGAGATTTGCCTCCGACAGGGTGAGTCAACCCCTCAGATTCTAGGACAAGCGTGAATTCTCGTCTTCGAGAACGGTGAGTGCTGCCTCCAGTCATTCCACCTCCCACTGCAAGTGCCTAACTTCCTCTTGCGCCTGCTCGCTGTCCTCTCAAAGGGAAGCGACCTTGGCTCTCGTACGCTGGACAACGTGCAGCCCGCAGTAAAAGCTCCAGTGCAGAAGGGCAGCTAGCTCATCGAGAGGGTTGGCATCCTCAAGAATCTACACGAAAAATGGAGAAATCAAAAGAATTTCTAAAAATTATGACTGTGAAAGAACGACCAGTTTAGAGCAATTGTACCTGAGGGGAAGCGGCGTCCGGAGGACGTGCCAAATCTCCTGACATAGACGCGCCCAAGGGCTCCTCATGTTCAACCGCGACTCCCGTGGGGCTCGGATGGTTCGAAAGCGCGGAAGGCAAAGGAATTCTTGGTGGCTCCAGCTCTGAAGACATCTCTCCCACGGCCGTCTCAGTGCCCGGCGGGCTGGCCTCCGATACAACTTCCGCCTCCAACACCACGGGGAAGTCCTCCAGGATCCCCCCTCCGAAATTGGCTCCGCAAAGATCACAGCAGGCTTCGAAGATCCCTCTAACTCCGGGGCTGGTGCTGGCGCTGGTGCGTATGCTTCCTCTCGGTCACCGAGGCCATGCCTGGAGCTATCCATGACCAAATTGATGAAGGAGCGCGCAAGAGACTCCTCACCAGAATGAAGCCCCACTTCAGGGACGCCGTACTCAGCTAACGCCACGGCCAGAATCGGAATGGGTTCGTCGGCCTCCTCTTGAGGCTTGGCACTTGACTCCACCTCCGAGACTGGAGCCCAAACCCGTGCAGCAAAGCCAACAGTCAACTTCTGCGACCTCCACGTGGAGGTACCTTCGGCCTCCCTCGACCTCTTCAAGGGAGCCTCAATCTCCTTATCATCTGAAGACGATTCCAGTAGCAAATAACTCTCCTCCTCGTCCTCTCCGAACGGTGGGGAATGGCGACTTCCCGAGGATCCTATTTGGTAGGACCGACGATGCGCCAACCCGACAAAGGCCCCCACTTAGCGGCCTCAAACGTAATGGATGTCAAAAAGTAGCCCTGGATGGAGAACTTCACCATCTGGGATTCAATGGCGGTGACTAACTCCGCTGCTTCCTTGGCATCATCCGTCGACACTTTCTCATGGAAGAACTCCGAAATTGAGCCCCACTCGCGCGGAAGCTCAGAGTCAGGGGGCTCCTGCAAGAAGAAAAGTCAGCTCTTCCAGTTCTTTACCGAGTCGGGATTGGTCCATTGAAAATGGAAGCCGATCTTCAGCGACATGGAGATCCAGTCTTCCGACTTCGAGAAGCAAAAGATCAGCCTAGTCGTCTTGGCGTCGAAGGAGCCACCGTGAAGGCAAGCGAAGATACACAGCGAGACCAAATAACGATGGGCGTTAGGGTGAAGCCTTGCCACAGGAACGCCCAATGCCTCCACCAGCGCATACAAAGTGCATGGCATGGGATAACGTAGCCCCCTATCAGATGATGCTCGTAAACTGTAACGAAGCCATCTAGTGGAGCGTTGGCTCTATCCGCGGAGCCAAGAGCACGGTATCCTCAACCGCTGGGGATCCCATAATCTACCGTCAGAGCGGCGATGGCGCTAATTGTCAAGACAGACCCTGTGTTGTCAACCCCATGCCGACTCACCCTAGAAGTACACGAGGAGGAAGGAGACTCTCTCTTCTTTGCCATCTCTCTCTCTCACCGTGTGGGACAAGATCGGAAAACTTTCAGTGCAAGGAAACAAATAAAGAAAATTTTCCAGAAGGCTGGTTTAAATAGGCAACGAAGTGTCAACGAGCAGGAAACCCAAACGACGCCTCCACAGAATGGTTGGGCTGCTTGCCTGCCCCGTGGAAGCGTCACGGGGACCAAGTATTCAACAATTATGACCGTTCGTCAGACTGCAGATCGACGTCGCTTCAGCCGCCTAGAGAAGATCCCCGCTTACACACCGACATTTAATGTAGGGATTTCAATCGCCGAAAAGGACGACAGCGGGACTCCCAAAAAAAGTGCACGAGAATGAAAACAAACCATTCGGTCACAACAAACCACGGAAAAATGAAATGGCACAGCTAAGTGTTGAATCTCATTATGATATTCATTAAAAACTTGTTACAGCAGCTTACAACAGTGGGATACATTTAACGTCCCTCATGTGCCGCAGAGGAACCTGGTGCAGGATACTCCACCAGGTTCGCGCGTATCCGGGCACTGGAGTTTCGAGAATCCAAAATGCTGATGTGAAAGTTTAGGTCCTCCAGCGAGACTAGTCTCCGGCCGAGACCGATGCAGTCCTGGAAGTTCCTTTCCAGTGCAGGGCCGACTTCCTCCGGCAGGAACCTGGAAGTTCCCATCCGCGTGACCTTTGTCCCAAACTGTCGCTGTAGCTGCTCACGCTCTTCTTGAAGAGCTAAAATGCAGGCTCGAGCCCCCATGTTAGCACTGGCGAGCCTGGACACCTTCGCCTCCGATTCCGCCCATGCTTCCTTAAAGTGTGTGGCGCGGGCCCTTAACTGCTCTATCTTCGCTACTGCAGCTTGCATTCGGGTTTTGACGTCTTCGACCGCCCTGGCGACTTGTTAAAGCGAGAAATCCACCCTCCCGGGGCCACGGTCCCGCGAGGCAGCGGACCTCTTCGCCCTCTCAAAGCCTGGAGGTGCCTACGGGAATCGCGTAGGGCCCATGACAGTAGCCTCCGAGTGACCCCCCTCCGATGCGGTGACACCCGGGACCCTAGAAGCACGGGCCCCAGTTTCGGACCCTCCGAAAGAATATCCCGATCTAGACAATGAAGACGACTCCTCCATGTGGATTGCAACGAGAGCAGGCAAAAGAGAGAAGGATCGCAAGCAACGCAAAACTTGACACTGTCGAAGAAGCAGCAGAGCGCGTTGTCTGAGAAGAGATTTGTGCGTTTAAATAGGCGGAGTTCCCCCCAGAAACAGTTGTGCTCTGAAGGAAAGGAGTGCAAGAACAAGGCCGACGAGCGCGCTCCACGTGGAGAATCCTTGAAGCCTCACGCGTTTCCAAGGCAAATCATCATGATGCAGCACCCCTCGATCTCCTGCGCACTTAATGCGCTAGATATACAGATGGATGTGACTGCCATTAGTGGCGTTCCAGCCTCCACGGCCCCAGAGGTCGCCCTTGAACCGCGTCGTCCCAACGACGGTCGGTATATAGGCTTAAGGGGCGGAACCGGCAAAACTAACCGCGAGCGTTCAAAGATTCTCGAGAGCACGAAACAAGGTGCAACATGTCAGGGGAAAGCAATCAGTAAGAGAAAACACACGCTACAAGATGGAAGACTAAAGACAAAGGGACTACTTCTTTTATTAATCAAGGTTTTCCTTACAAAGTACAAGATTTGCAACAACAAAGGTACAACAAAGAGGAAGAAGATACAACACGGGGCCCAAGCCCCGCGGCGACTGTCCCGAATGCCTGTGCAAGCTTGGGGAACATGATCCACATGAGATCACCACGGCCCGCCGCTGGTTAGCCAACAAGCCATCAGATGCAGTCGCGTGTTGGCCTACCCACGGCGGAGATGATCCCAGTGTTATCCACCGAGGCAGAACTAGCACCCAGCTCAGGAGCCTCCGGGAGGGACCAAAAGGGAAATCCTTGTAGTTCCCTCACCGGGGCTCCCCTCTCTGCCTCCTCCACCGCCCGTGCATGAACCAAGTGAAGTGGAGATCGCAAGCGACCCACTTCACCGGCAAGAAACATCCCCGTGAAAGTTCTGATGCGATCCCACAGTACTCTGGACGAGTTGCACCATGGAGGGGAAGCATGTGACAACAGTAGAGTGACCGAGCCACCCTCATTAGCATGAGGATTCAACCACAGTGCGGGTGTGAAGGCAGTCTTCTCCAAGAATTCCAGATCTCTAGCTAGTCCATCCAACTCCTTCGCGGATCCCCACCGAAGGTGGAGCAAGCCAAAACCTTCACATTGTTCCTTCAAAGACTGCCAAAGGATGCACTGCACTCACTAAGGAGCCCTCCTATTTATGAGTGAAACAGGCATCCTTCTTGTGCTTGGCGAGGCACATTTCCCAGCGGACGTCTTTCATGGAATAGGAAAAGCCCTCAAATCAGACGCAACCCCAGGCGTGCTAATCCTCCTAATACAGGCACCGAATCACTGCAGCGTCAGAAATGCCTGCACAGGTGCCTGAGGAAGGCATGAGCCCAGAAGATGACAAGTGTTGGAGCATCTCGAGGGAAACCAGCAGACCGCGAATCGGACCCAAGAGAACTGCTAGGCCGCGACCATTGGTCAGCCCAAGCATGGGGGTTAGTATTGGATATAATACTAAAGCCCAAGAAAATTCGGGGCCCAGCCCACAGAGCAGGCGCCTAATGGGCCGTCACAGCCCAACGACACGGGATGCCTACATGGCAACCCAGAACCAGCAGCCAACGAGCGCCTCCTACAGCTTATTAATGTGGCTGCCGGAAAACGGCAAAAGAGTAGGTGAAACCAGCCAATGGGGAAACAATCAACGCTGGCATTTGCGATTCAGGCGGCCGCCCACAGGCGACCTGCCAATCCTAGCTCAAGGGGTAGACTAAGCGTGGCTTGTAACACCCGGTAGTCTGCCTGTCATCATAAAACAACAGCCGACATGCCGGTAATCTTCGACAGCAATCAGCGGCCAATGAACCGTAGCAACAGGAGTTCCCAAGCCCAAAAGCCCCTCATCGGGAAACCTATAAAATCTATCTTCTTCAATGAAGAGAGGGAGGATCGGATCCGAGATAATTGTCTCAGTGTCGCAAGCCTTAAACTTACCAACTATCCTCCATATCCAAACTCCTGAGCCTACTCAGGCGATAGGAAGTCAGCCACTCGCAGCGGTACACCTAGGGAGCCATACCTCCCACCAGCCGCTCATTACTCTCCCACATAAACATACACGCACCACCCACGCATTTACAGCATACTTCCGCACACCTTTTAGTGTGCGCCTCATTTTCGTTCATTACGAAAAGTTGCTGATTTGAGCGTCGGAGTGGCTTTCGTGAGAGAAATTTCGCTGGACCTCTGACTTCTTGTTCGTTGATTGTATTGTGCAGGCCTCAAGTTAATAAAGATGGAGACCGGACCATTCCGCGAACGCTTCAGAACGGCTAGGAACCCGAAGGCTCCCTAATCCGTACGACAACTAAGGACCCGGGACGCAACAACAATGAATGTACGTAATAATATTAACAATGAATTAAGAT
>JAODPA010031314.1:0-12459 GCA_025585075.1 Nepenthes mirabilis
GATTTCTCTAACCAATAAAATGCATAAAATGGTTAGATAATATATTAAATTAAGTAGTTAAAAAGTATTCTAGAGATAATCTGATTAGATTAATTCCCACATAAAATTAGATATAAAAACGTATAGGATGAAAGTAGGAGAAGCCAGGTTGGACTTAGGCTGAATAAGACAAAACGTGTAATCTCAGCCGTTAAAATCCGAGCGCAGAGATAAGAAGACGTCACAGCCGTCAAAAGCACTTTCAAAACTAAAAAAAACGCGGACTTCTGACAGGCCCAATCTGATACGGCTAATTCAAATTCATTTAAAATCCGGATTTGATGTCCGTATATAAGGCGCAGCTGAAAGTCCCAAAACACCCCATGTCCACTTTGGTTTACGACTGTCGCAGTAGAGAAAAACTACCCTTCCCTCTTTTATGTCTTTTCGTTTCTCCGGTGCGAGGAGAGAGCGATAGCGCAGAATACGTCTTTGCGAAGCTTCGAATTACTGGAACAAGCCGCCAAACATCTGTAAGTTCGCAGTTTTCTCACTCATTCAGTTTAATTAGTCGATGTTTTTTGCGAGATTTTTTGTTTCCTTCTATTCTGCCACCGTCAGATGGCGAGTATTATGCTTTGTCAGCTTAGGGCTTCTATACATGTTACAAAATTGGTCCCCTTTTTGTGTTTAGTTTTGAGTAGTTTGTTTGTGAGGTTTATTGGCTTGATTTTTCTTGCATCAGGACACTTTCAAGTGGCCGTGGATCTGTTTTGTTCGGTTTTTTTTTTATTCTCTTAGATTTATATGGTTAAGAGCGTTTGTTGGCTTAATAATGGTGTGCATTATGTTGATTTTCGGTTTTTTCAGCCAAATAAATAAATAATAACATAACATAAAATAAAATATTCCTAATTCTGGGGTAACCTCTCCACCACTTATCACCCACTTCCTTCTCGATGGTAACCAACTCTAAGATATCTTGATGGAAAATATTTATATAAGCGTGGTGCTTTATTGTGGGTTCCTAAGTCTAATATTCGGAATATGTACTATCACTAAAGAGTATCAAGGTTTGAAAGAATCAAACAAGTGGAATTTTTTTATAGAAATTCGAGCTATTGCAGTTAACATCAATGAAGGGAGGTTTTTTTCTGATCGTTAATTTATTTCCGTATTTGGTCTTCATGTGATTGATATTTAACATGGAAGATCGATTTTAGTCTAACATTTGGTATCGAAGACATTAAAATCTCGGCTTTGAACAGTTCTGTTATTTTTTTTCACTTACCAAATTTTTATAAAATTTTTAAAGTTTGAGTTTTTGTAAAGTTTTGATGAACACTAATGTTGGAAATCATTAGAAAATTAGATATCTAATAATTTTTTAATTTTTACATCAATTTTGGCGAAACAAATGGAGAAGGTTTTATCAGATTTCGAAATTGGGTTAAATGGGTTGAAACAAACCCGACGGAAGGTTGAAGACGAACAAAATGATGCCGTTTTGTTTGCCTGCTGCAGCAACATTAAAAAAAATATGGGTCGACTGTGTGCCCTTGGCCAGCTTTTTCACGCCCAGTTTGCTTCTCTTCCATGAATCTGGACCTCGTATCTAAAGCCTAGTGAACAATGGACTTGGCGCGGCCCACTTTGGAAAATCGCAAAATTAACAGGCGTGTTGCGGGGGGGAGGGGGGAGGAGTAAAACCGCACCCTCCGGTATGGCAGAAACCTCGGCAACCGCTACGTTGCCTTGTGCCTTGGTTAATTATATGGGGCGATTAATGAATTTATGCAATATTTAGCATATTATTTTTTGTAATATGCATTGATGTGTGTACATAATTTATATATTTATTTCTTAAGAATATGAAAAAATGGGTTTGGGTTATCATATTAAGTGAAATATGCTCCAAATGGGAGAATATTGATTTTGTAATTTTTTAGCAAAAACAATAAAATATAAAATAAAATAAAATCAACTGAAGTTGCCCATATTTTTCTGATTTTGGGGTAACCTCTTACCCACTTTCTTCTTGATGCTAATCAACCCTAAGATATTTTGATGTAAAATATTTATATAAGTGTGGTGCTTTATTTTGGGTCCCTAAGTCTAATACTTATAATATACACCATCACTGAAGAGTATTAAGGCTTCGAAGACTTAAACAAGTGGGAATTTTTACAGAAATTTGAACCGTTGCAATTAACATTAATGGCGGGAGGTTAGTTTTTGATCCCTAATTTATTTCCACATTCGGTTTTCATATGATGGATATTTAATATGGAAGATTGATTTTAGTCTAACACATTATCCAATATATTGCCTTTATATTTATGTATATGCTGTTGGAATTTGGTGTATTTGCAGCACAGTTTAATTATAATCATTGCTTGTTTCTTTATTTCCATGACTTTTGTATTAATTGCATTCTAATGTTCAATCAATTAACTTAAGTTGCGTTCTTTAGGACTTTTACCGCTTTACTTGACTGCTTAAAGTGGTTGTGTGCGCTTCATGGTTTGACCAATTCATTGTACTGCAAAAAATTACTTCAATGGAGGATGATTTTTGTATGATGTTTCGCTGGTGCCCAGGCTTAGAGTAATTCTGAGGCAGCAAAAGATTGTTTTCCATCAGTTAGTTTAGGTTTATTGTGCTCCTTGATTATGGGTGAGGAGGATGCAAAGACTGAGGTCACAGACTTGGTAACCAATGGAACCAAGTCACCAGAGAAAGTTAGTGAAGTTGAGAGTGAGAAGAAAGAGGGCGAAAATGGAGTGAAAAAAATGGAAGAATTTAGCAGAGGTGAGGAGAAAGTTGATACTGAGAAGACTGAGAGGATGGATGAGGACAAAGATCCCAAGGAAGAGAAGGAAGCATCAACGAAAGAGGAAGAAAATGAAGTACCAGGAACTGATGCAATGGAGGAGGAGAAGGATTTGAATAAAGATGAGCAGAAAGAAGATACAATGGAGGAGAAGGTTGGGGATCCTGAGGAGAAAATTGATGAACTGAGAGAAAGTGAGCAAGAAAATAAGGAGGCAAAAGAGAGTGAGGAAGAAAGCGAGGAGGTAAGAGAAAGTAAGCAAGAAAATGATGAGGCAACGGAGAGAGAGGAAGAAAGCAAGGAGGCAATGGGAAGTAAGCAAGAAAATGAAGAGGCTATGGAAAATAAGGATGACAATGTCGGGGCAAAGAAGATTGAGGAAGAAAATGAGGAAGCAAAAGAGAAAGAGAAAGAGAAAGGCTCAAAGAAGCGTCGAAGAGGGAAGAGTACTGCTGAGAAAGCTGGGGATAAGGCAAACAAAGTGGAAGACAAGGAGCAGGAGCGAGAACAAAAGACTCCTGCAGCAATTGATCGCCCAGTGCGTGAACGGAGATCTGTTGAAAGACTAGTTGCTACTTTTGAAAAAGATACAGCAAAGGAATTCCACATTGAAAAGGTTCTTTTTATATCTCCATGTTTTCAAATATCAGAATTTATTTTTAGTGGGATGTGCTTCTCATCTTGGCTTGAAACTGCAGGGGCAAGGCACTCCACTAAAAGATATACCCAATGGTAGGTTCTTGATTATTCTATATGTTGTTTAAGCATCCTTTTCATTAACAACATTATTTTTATCTTCCAGAATACAGTGGGAAGTCATTTTTTTATGTCGTAACACTTATCTTTCAAAGACCTGATTAACTGATAATAAGTAATTTTATTCCCATTATTGGACGATCAGCATGTTGGCTGGTTATTACCAAATAATCTTATATCTTTATCTAATACTGTGTTTATGCACTAACAATTAATATCATATATCCTTTTAAATCCACTGCGAGACTTCATATTCATGGTGCTTATGTTCTATGGGAAAATGTCTTCTTGTAACCTGTTATATTTACTGGTTTTGCATGGAGACAGCATCCTTCCTCTCCTTTCCCTGATAAAAGGAGCGGGCTGGATGCTGAAGTAAACTGAAAGTGATTTTCTGGCATAATGTAGGCATTAACTGTTGATGTTAGGATCAATTATTTTGTGTTTCACAGTGAGTTCTATGACCTTAAAATGGAGACTCGATATTTGCTATGTGAGCAACTTGTTGAAAGTTAAGATATTGTATCTTATTGATACCCCTCCTTTCTTTTTTGAAGGTTCCATTTCATACATCTGGTATTAGCTTTAGCAAAAGTTTCACCACGACAGTAAAATCGTTGCATGGATTGGGCCATCTAACTTCTCTGCCATCTAAACTCTCTGCAGCACCAAAAAAGAATGATGTGTTTGAGTATGGAAAGGATCCCTTTTTGAGATCAGTAGCTATGATCTTATTCATGTGATTTATTTTTCAATTCTGCAATACTTATCTGCCCAGGCATGTGCAATATACTAATATATCTGATAGCCTTGCATATATATTTTGAGGATGGAAGAAAAAACATTCTAGGAGGTTGATGTTGTATCTTGGATTAAGTGTATAAGGTGGGTGACCTTTGGTGTATTGGTAAGATTGTTCTACAAAACTATAGAAGCAATTTATCTAAAATGAAAGGGAATGATAGTGTATATTTGACCCTCCCAAACCCCGTGATGTGGAAACCTCATGTATTGGACGATTCTTTAATGCATTATTACCTTCTGTCTTATGTTCATAATCCATGCAGTCGCGTACAAGCTGTCAAGAAGGAAGACTGATGACACTTTCAGGTTGCTGCATACAATTCTCTTTGGGAGAAGAGGAAAGGTACTCTAGTTGTCCTTTTTGTTCTCTTTCTCTTGCTGCGCTATCTTCTTATTCCAATTTTCTGCTATATAATTAACTTATGTGTCATTTTCTATTGTTGTACGCTGTTAACTGTGTTCATCCTGTGTGTTCTCTGGACCTCTGTAATTGACTAAGGCTTAAATTATTGCAAGGAATTGAAAACTTCTGATACATGATATATACGAGGCATGTTACTGTAGGCTGATCATCAGTATCCTCTGGTCTCTCTGTTCTGTATTGCATTTTAAGGCCTTATGCCACGTCCTGGAAGATGTGGTTGATGCCTTTAGGTTATCCCATGCATTTCCTCCCAAACGGTTAGTCTCCATTGAGTTTAAGAAGACAAAAACATTGTTCTGCATTCAATAGCTTACATTGTTTTATATCAATTGCTGCGATGAAATCACCCTTTGGAAAATATATTTGAATCATAGTTTATGTTTGGACTGGGAGTTTACGATGTCTGATAGTAATCATCTTAAATCTTTGACTGTTTCTGGTTCCCTTCTTTTGTTGGATTGAAACGATAGAGGGGAAGGGAAAATTTTATACTTTGTTTAGCCCCAATGGACTCAGACTTGCAACCTCCCCCCAACAAGATGGAGAGGCATGCCAATTGGCTAAGGATCCTCTGGCAACTGGTGCTGGTCTTAGGATGTTTTATTATTATGATTGGCCAGCATAGGAGGCTTCTCACCGATGGAGGCGGCCATAAAGTAGAATTGGCTCTTCAGATTCTCCATTCCCAGCTCATGTTATTTCTGCCTACACTGGATTTCATCGATGACAATATTGGCAATTGACTGAAACTCAATAGGCATGGTTCTTTTTATCCTTGCACTTATGAGGGTTTGGTATAGTTTTCCCGATAAGTCGATTATCGTATTTACAGAGAATTAATTTTTTACGTAAAACTAATTTTGTAATTATTTTATATTTTAAAATTTTTAAAAGAAAATTAAAGCATTAGGTTGGTGATAATTGGGGTGGCCGTAATAGTTGTGGTACGGTCATGGAATTAGCTAAAAGATACAAAAAATTAAATGACAAAATTTTAAATTACTTGTAATTAAAATGTTTGTGGTGGCTATGCCGTTTGATAGANAAAAAATCGACATTGCTCTTCTTTTCTATATTTTTTCAATCGACTGAGTGGTTTGACAAAATGAAGGCTCCATATGGTTTATTTGCTTACTTTTCTAAAAAAATTTTCTCGAGAAATAAAACCTACATAATCCAAATGTATAATTTAATTATGTAATTTAAATAAAAATTGTTAGAAAATAACAATAAGTGGGGATAAAAGTACAAAAATTAATGTTCATCAGCAATGACTTATTATGGGTATGCAAAACCTTTTTCGATGAGGATGCATGTTGATCTCTTTGCCTCTGCTGCCTTTCCTTGGTGACTGTAAACCTTTTTGAAGAGAAATGGGATGTGCTTTTGCTGGATAGGCCTGGCATGCACTCAAGTCATCAATACATGAAAGATGTAAGACTGGCCTTATGGCAAATGACATGGGCTATAAGCGGCCATTTTGGTTGCAACTTCAGCACTTCTAAAATTTAATCACTGTGATCTGTCTACCCCTTTTGTCGAATATCCATGAATTTGAGCTTGAAGGTTGCTTTGATTTTTTCTTTCTTTGGTATGTGACTGATGTTTTTTTTACTTTATGCAGGCAGTTCAATTCAAGAGCAATATATCTTGGTTTTCGGGCTTCGTATGGCATGATAATGAGGTAAAGCTCTTTCAGTATATTGCGGTTCAAACTTGTCCTCTTTTAACATCTTTCATTCTGTGTACTAGTGGGAGTTGCCAGAATTCACAAACAACCCTTGTACTGCACATTGTGTACCACGCGCCATATGTCGAATGTTATTATTCATTATCTATCATATAAAACACTTGTCTCCTTAACCCGTACCGGATAGAAAACCCGGTAACTACAATCCAAGTTAGCAAAAGCATGCAACAGCTAAAATCGTGGTTGTTAATACGGGAACTCAGAGGTGAAAATTCACTGTTGAATCTTTATTTCTGCTGAAAGTTATCGAGCTTCCTTTTTGACTTTTTGGATCTCTCTTATGAGCCAGATTTTCTGCAGTCAGCTAATACTGTTATGCCTGAGAAATCGGTGTCTGATTCAGATTATTAGGACTTTGGGAAACCTGGAAGTATAATTCTTGAACTCTTATAGGATTAGTGTGAATTGCATGATATAAATTGTAATGGACAGATCAATTTGTTGTGCATTCTTTTTTTAGGCTGAACAGTTCTGCTGCATCTGATGGTCATGCATTCATTATCATGGGCTTTATTGAATGGTAACTGTGGTTGGCATGATGTGAACATTCTTCGCAATTTCATTGTTGAGCACTTGCTATTGTTTCAGGAGAAGCAAAGGCTGAAGGTAAAAGAGAAGTTCGACAAGTGTGTCAAAGAGAAGTTGTTGGAATTCTGTGATGTTCTTGACATCCCGATTGCCAAGGCCACTATCAAGAAGGTTCGTTGAATTGTTGCTGAAGCATATAAATGTTGATGGTACTTTCTGGTGGTATTTTCTTTTCAATTTTCATTTCTTCCATACAAATAGCAACTGTTTTGCCAACAGCTCTGCTGACAAGAGGGTAATGTGCGTCCCTTATTTCGTTTCCCTACCCGAAGAATTGAAGAAAGCTTGATTGCACACTAACAAAGACAAGAACAGACACAGACATGCTTCTACACTTACACATACATGACAAAACAGAAAATTGTGCAAGAACTCAGTGTCTGTTTTTGAATAACTGATTGATGTAATGGAATAGAAGAAATAAAGAAATGGAATTTGCCGATCCTATCAAGTGAAAGCATTGGAATAGAAATAAATATCTAGTTTGATGATATGAATATCCTTATTTATCTGAGTGACATGGCTCTTCACCATAGCTGACATTTTTTTTGCAGAAAGGTGGAAATCATTATTATTTTAGTGTTTTTTCTCAGAGTTGAGTTTACTGTTGAAGTCGGTACTATTGAGTTTTGAGTGACCTTGCAGGAAGATATTGTGGTAAAGCTGCTGGACTTTTTGGTGGCCCCACATCCTACAACTACTGTGTTACTTGCAGAAAAGGAGCAGGTTTGATCTGAGGCTCAGGATTTGTTTTGCAAATGCTCTACTTGTAAGTTAGATTTCTTTATTACCTGCAAGCATTCTTTGTATTGATGTTGTTGCATGACTCAGTCAAGTAAGGGTAAAAAGCGCAAGAGATCAGGGGCAGTCAGAGGAAGTGCATCAAGACGTTCTGTTAAGGTATATCTCTCTCCTCTGGACATGCCATTTCTTATGGAAAACATTTGTAGGTTACAGTGTCATGACATGCTTTATATAGACAATATTACTGCTTATTCCATGTCAAACAGAAAAGGGGAGTCTTTGCTCAATGGCAGTGTTTTCTGGCACTGCCATTCATGTGGGTAAAAAATATTGAACTAACTGAGCTAATTGATGTGAAAACATCTGTGAGAGCATTTTCTGTTTTAAATGCTTGTCTGTATTTTGATGAAAGTGCATTGTCTATAATTGGCATGCTTGCAGAGCCGGAAAAAGACTGATGATACTCTAAAAACAGAGGGAAAGAAGAGTGACCCAGATACGGAAGATGAAACGGAAGAAGTGAAAGAGGAAAAAGAGAACGGTGTGCGAGGAGGATCAGAGACTGAAAAATCTGAGCACTCTGAAAGTGATGATAAAGAAGATGAACCCGCAGATAAGTCCGAAGAAGATGATGAAAAGCCTAAGAAGGGTTCTAAGAAAAAGTCTATAAAGAAGGAATCTGCCGGAAAGGCTAAACCCAAGGAGATTACCAGAACAAAAAAATCGAGATCATTGCCAAAAAGAGCACCAAAGAAATCATCCTCGAATAGTTCAAAAATCGGTGATAGTATCGATGCAAGTCCGAAGGTGTTTTCAAGGAAGAAGAAAGCTGAAGAAATAACAAAGAAGTCTTCAGCTTCAAAGAAATCTGCTTCCAAGGAGAAGGCTGGTAATTGATGGGATTTATTTAAAAAACTCTATTCTTAGCCTTTATTCTGTGGTTGTATGTGTTCATTGAATCCTTTTAAGGCTGGTAATTGATGGGATTTATTTACTTTTGAAAAGCTCTACACTTAGCCTTGATTCTGTGATTATTTGTTCATTGATTCTGTGTCTTTTGTCATTGTTCAATAAATTAACCTAGAGTTTAATTTAATGTTGAAGTAATGTATTCTTTTTTTTTTACCTTAAACTACATTGATGTCCATGATGCTGTCTTCCTTCAAGATGCTAATTTTCATTTGTCTCTTGTGAAGGTAAAAGGTCTGTGAAAGGGAAGGAGAAACCAAAGGCAGATAAAGTAAGGCTGAGCGATGATGAGCTGAGGAATGCAATATGCGACATTCTTAAAGAAGTTGATTTCAACACGGTACGAGTATTATGTTTGTATATCTTTGAGTTCAGATAGCTGCAATTGACAATATACAAATGTCTGACGGGTCAATGAATGACTGCTGCCTTTCATGTGCTGTGTTCGCTGTGCGACACTGGGCACATACTCTAATGCACCAGCATTAACATGGGCCCGTAATTCTTAGAATATGTTTATCCACTGTAGTCCAATAATCAAACTGTGTGGGCCTTCTGGTGGGTGCTTCTTAAATGCATTCCTGTGGCAGTGCTGTCACCTTAAAGGCATCGAATATAATATATGATGAAATTAATGCTGATATTGTCCTACGAAGGGGCAAAGGTAGAGTTGTTAATAGTGTGACTTGATAGACAAGGTTTGAAGTCATGTGAGTGACCTCTTGCATATTGGACTCCGCGTATAGCTGAAGCTTCGTGCACCGGATTGTTCTTCCTAAGAGCTAGATATAGTGATTCCTGGAAAAAATTATCCAAGATATTAAGACTATTGTGATGCGCAAAACCGAAAAATGTTGGCTTATGTTTGACTGTGCCCGTGCATAAAGAAGCTTTGCATTCTGCCTGGTCTTTCTCTCACGGAGACAGATGAAACCTGCCAATGTTCCAATGCTGGATAATGCATAATGCAGATCAGTCTGTGTTGTGCTTGTCGCTTTGGTTATTGTTTCCTCGTGTAATCTACTTCTACATATGCATCCCTTTTTATATTGGCTCAAAGGAATCCATTCTCATGTGGTGTATTTTATGCTAGTTGCTATTTGGTGGTTTTAAACTTTTCACTATGCAGTTCACTAGTTTTTTCTAACTTCATTTTATAATGCAGGCAACCTTCACTGACATTTTGAAGCAGCTTGGTATGTATCTTGTCTCCTTGATGCAGGAGTTTAACGTAATTGTAAAAATCAAATGTCAACTTAGGCTCTGTTTGTCTGCCCGGAAAATAATTTGCCTGCAATTTTGGAAACTATTTTCCAACTTTCCCCATAATTGGCGCACAGAGAAAATAAGTCCATGTGATGATTATTTTCCCTCGTAACAGTAAAAATAAAATGTCAACTTAGGCTCTGTTTGTCTGCGGGAAAATAATTTGCCTGCAATTTGGGAAACTATTTTCCACCTTTCCCCATGATTGGCGCACATAGAAAATAAGTCCATGTGATTATTTTCCCTCGTAATTGTAAAAATCAAATGTCAACTTAGGCTCTGTTTGTCAGCCGGGAAAATAATTTGCCTGCAATTTGGGAAACTATTTTCCACCTTTCGGCATGATTGGCGCACATAGAAAATAAGTCCGTGTGATTATTTTCCCAGTTGTCGGAAAACTTAACCTTAAAAACGTCAAAAAATGATTTCCCATTTCAAATGGGAAGTTTTTTTTCGAAATTCATTCGCTGCTCACCATTTCTTACCAAAAGGTGATACCATCATTGGTCCGTTACGCCATTGGCCTGCTGCGGGTTATCGGATGGTGATGCCTTGGGCCACCACTGCAAATGTTAGTACCATCATTGATCCATCCTTGTGACAATCGAAATTTTCCTATGCACGCCACATATTGGTTATTTCCTTTGTAACTATTTTCTGTGGAAAATTTTTTCAATTTAATAAATATATTCCGTAAAAAAATGGAGCCTTAGAAACCTGACTATCTTTAAGGTAATTTAAATAATGCTCAGGTTTCAACTTGCATTCGATCACGCACTTGAGTATCATGAGAAAACTTCCCTTATCTAACCGCATTTGTTGGCCTTATCTCAGCACAACGATTCTCCACAGACCTCACATCCAGAAAATCTTCGATAAAACTCATGATCCAGGAAGAGCTTACGAAGCTGGCTGATGAAGCAGAAGATGAAGAAGAAGAAGAAGAAGATGGTGATGGAGATGATGAAGACCCCGAAAAGGAAGAAGCAGCCCAGCCTGCTGCTGGCAAGGAGGTAGAGGCCGTCTGACCTGCAGCATGACTGCCCATGCTCGACTGAACGGTACAAATCGTTGCATGTTATCATTTGTTGTCAGCACTTTTCTTTTTAATCGATTTTCCTCGATAGATTTTTTTTAATTTTTTATTTTCATACTTTGGTGCTTCCTTGTGCTGCTTAGTCTGTAGTTTATCTGTAGTGTTAGTTATATGCCGGAGAACAAACTAGTGTGCTAGATAGTCCTAGAAGTTGCTATATGGTGCTGGATGTAGCCTGTTATGTTAAGCACACTATTAAGTTGTAGGATTATTCTGAGCTGTCTAATTTAACTAACCTTTTCTGGTTTGAAGGAGGTGAAATAAACTTTAGCTCTTGTTCCCATTCTATGTATTTCATGGAGTAGTGAAATCTGATCCAATTTATCCTATTTGATCGACATTATTCTGAAGTAGGGATTTTTAGAATTCTTTTTTCCGGGCAACTAAGAATCCCTGTTCCCACCTCGGGATCTTGGAATGAACTCCCAGCAAATGACCTCATCTGCAAAGATCATGTACCTGATAAGTCTAAACATGCAATTGGTCACCATTACCAATTCCGCTAATCTGTGCAGGTTACAATTTTTAGAGTTTATGAGGTGGCATTCATATTGTGCCTTGTTTACTGGATCATCAACCCCACCAAAACTATAATCATTGAAATATTTGGCTCAGAATCTATTGATTTGTGTGAATATTCGAGTTCTCATTTCTGCTCCTTATTCTCTGGCTTATATAATATATTTCGTGTCTTTACTGCCTGCTTCCTATGACAAGTTGCCCTTTTCACTCAGTGCGCTAAAGACAGCTTTTTTTTTTAGTTCTCTTTTCCTTGTTTTCTATTGAGAAGGTTTTGTAGTCTTATTCGAGTAGCTTGATTCTGTAGGCAGGATGGCAGGCAGGTGTTTTGTCGATGGGTTACCTGTCATTTTATGTGATTTGAGCGGGATGACATACTACCTTGGGTGGCGGGGTCTACTCCTTAAAACCCACCAGAGAGACACATTCATACAATTGACATCACTTATTTTTAGTATGACTTTTGTCATTGTGTGATGCGTTAAACAGTGAATTTTGTCGGGTAACGATTTGGCCAGGCTTTAATTGGTGTAACGGATTAAAATGTATTGAATATATTTTAAATTGTCAAAATAAAATAATAATATCGGAGGATTCTGTAAGCTTTTCATAGGGTCATGCTGCTTCAATTTTGCTTTGCATCATTGACCATGAGAGATTTGAGCACATGAAAACTTCTCTCATTATTATTATTATTATTGTTATTATAAATGCATTAATATAAATGCATG
>JAODPA010031325.1:0-12458 GCA_025585075.1 Nepenthes mirabilis
GAGCTCATCAGCCCAGGAGCCCCCGGCGTCCTCCAGCTTAGTCTTTAACCCGTGGAGTAGTGTACGGTTCGTGACCTCCACCTGCCCGTTGGCCTGGGAGTATGCCACCGAAGTGTGGACCAGCTTGATCCCAAGGCTGGTGCAGTACTTGGTGAAGCGTTTTCCCGAGAATTGGGTCCCGTTGTCGGTTACTACGATCTCTGGGACGCCGAACCTACAGACAATGCCCTGGCGAAGAAATTCCAGCGCATTGTGCTCGGTGATTTTTGCTAGTGGGACTGCCTCGACCCACTTGGTGAAGTAGTCGATACCCGCGATGATAAACTTTCTCTGCCCCGTGGTAATGAGAAATGGGCCGAGTATATCAAGCCCCCATTGCGCAAAGGGCCACGGAGCCTGAAGTGACTTCAGGTCCGCGGACGGCTAGTGGTGAAGGTTGCCATGAAGATGGCAGCTTTCACATTTCTTCACAAACTCAAGCGCGTCCTTTCTTATCGAGGGCCAATAATAGCCCTGTCGCATGATCTTGAAGGCCAGGTTTTTTCCGCCTATGTGTGATCCACAAATCCCAAGGTGAACTTCGCTCAACGCGTAGTCCGCCTCCTCGGGTGATAGACAGCAGAGGTACGGAATCGAGTATCCGCGGCGATACAGCCGCCCATCGACTACCGTGTACCAGTCGGCTGTCTTTTTAATTAGCTTGGCCTTCTCGGTGTCCTCTGGGAGTGATCCGTCAGCCAGGTATCTAAGGTAGGGCGTCATCCAGTTTTTCGTCTCGGAAATCTGCATTGTCTCCTGTTTTTTTATGCTGGGAGCATTCAGGACCTCCCTCATATCCCTCGAGTACTGTTCTGGATTTTTGGCAGCGGCGGCCCTAGCCAGCCCGTCTGCCTTCCAGTTTTCAGCTTGAGGAATGTGTGCCAGGGTTAGCCTGTCGAAATCCTGGATGGCTTCTTTTGCCTTTGCCAGGTATCTGGCCAAGGAAGGGTTGTTTGCCTCTAAACCCCCATTGACTTGGTTGACGATTAGTTCGGAGTCGCTGTAAACCGCTAACCTCTTGGCAGAGTACTCCTTTGCTAATCGCAAGCCGGCTAGCAGGGCTTCATACTCGGCGACGTTATTAGTCGCCGGGAAGTCAAGTTTGTGGGAATACTTAACCTTAAATCCATCAGGGGTCATAAGGACCACCCCTGCTCCACTACCACTGTCCGTTGACGATCCGTCCACGTGGAGTGTCTACTCTGGGACCTCGTCGGGCTGTTCTGTATTTTCTGCGGGCTGTTCCTCGTGAATTGGGGTCGTGATCTCAACGATGAAGTCAGCCAGAGCCTGCGCCTTTATGGCGGGTCTGGGCCTGAATTCGATGTCAAACTCACCCAGTTCAATAGCCCACTTCACCAGTCGTCCAGAAACGTCGGGTTTCTGGAGTATGCCTTTCAGCGGCTGGTCAGTAAGGACCACTATGCGGTGTGCCTGAAAGTATGGCCTCAATTTTCGCGCTGCGAAGATAAGTGCCAGGGCCATTTTTTCAGCGCGCGGATAATGAGTTTCTAGGCCGGTCAATGTTTTGCTTACATAGTAGACCGGCTGCTGGGTATCGGATTCCTGGCGCACGAGGACGGAGCTGAGGGACACTTCCGATACTGCCAAATAAAGGTACAGCTCTTCCCCGTCCGTGGGTGATGCTAGCAGTGGTGGGCTGGCCAGATACTGCTTCAATTCATTGAAGGCGGACTTACAGTCAGCCGTCCACTGGAATCCGTTGGATTTCGTCCCTCTCAGAGCTTTAAAGAAGGGCTGGTACTTGTCACCAGATTTCGCGAGGAAGCGGGACAAAGCTGCCAGCCGCCCAGTCAATCGCTGGACGTCTTTGATGTTTCGTAGGGGAGCCATGTCAGCAAGGGCCTTAATCTTTTTTGGGTTTGCATCGATCCCCCTCTGGGAGACGATGAAACCCAAGAACTTCCCAGAGGCTACCCCGAAGACACACTTGGCTGGATTCAGCTTCATTCGGTACTGTCGGAGCACCTCAAATGATTCTTCCAGGTCGCGTATGTGATCGTCGGTGGCCCTGCTCTTGACGAGCATGTCGTTGACGTAGACCTATATGTTGCAACCAACCTGTTTTTCGAACATCTTGTTGACCAGTCGCTGGTAAGTTGCTTCAGCGTTTTTCAGTCCGAAGGGCATCACCTTGTAGCAGTAGGTGCCCTGGTTCCAGATTTGGTACACTCGCGGATCGGCGCGAGTGGCATTTGCAGATCGTTTTGAATTGAGGTAATCCCTCAACTCTGTCCTGTTCCTGGCGGGTTCAGCAGCCGCTCTGCTGCTGCCTCCAGTGGACCTGGCAGTCCTGGAGGCTCGCTCCTGGACTGTGTTGTTATCTTCTGCCCGTGAGTATCGAGGATTTTTTCTTTCTGGGCCCCCTGTCGGTGATGTACTCCCGGAGCATTCCATTGGCCTGTTCTGGCCAGGAACGCGGGAGGACGCTGGAGCCGGATTCTTTTCAGCTTTGGCAGGCCTTTTGGCCGGCTTCTTCTTCCTCTGGCCACCCTTTTCGGTGGCGGGAGCTGGAATGGCTGCTGGTGGAGCCGCTTGTAATCGTTGCTCATTCTGCGTGCAAAGTAACTGGAGTAAGCGATTGTTGGCCTGCATCTGTTCTACTAGTTGTTGAAAATAAGGCGGTGGAACCCCGCCTATGGCCCCGTTGACCAGGACATCAGCAGCATAGTCCTGGTCGGGGTTAGCAGTCTCGCTAGCGGGATCGTTAGTCTGGGCTCTCGTATTCACCATTGTAGAATTAGAAGGTGACCGAGAGAGCTTGTGCAGATTTTGTTGTAAGCTTTTAGTAAGCGTTTCCCACAGACGGCGCCAATGATGCGTATCTGGATCCGACTTCGAACAGATTTGGATTCTTCTGGATGATTTGAACCGGCTCCGTTCACTGAGCACGAATCCTGTACACCACTAAAACGAACAAGAGGTCAGCGTTAACGGCGGGAGGTTGTCTCACCGAAAACACTCTGACGCTCAAGTCAATAAAACAGTTTTCAAAAGGGAAGAAACTAAAATTGAGAGAGAGTGAAGGGAAAGAGTTTGAGTGTTTGACCCAGATGAAAGAGAGACGCGAGGTCCTCTTAAATTTGGGTGGTGGGAAGGCAGAAAACGGCCGTAAGGGCTCGCTTGTTACCTTAGGGTGTTTTGGGAGAACGAAGGTGGCAGAGAAGGCAGGCTTCTATAAGCTCACAATCGTCCCAGAAAACGTATGTAATTCAATGTCTCAAGAAGCGTTTGTTGCGAAAAGTATCAATGAGAGCATAAATCAGGGCGTCTAAGAAAGCATCAATGAGAGCTTCAAAGAGAGCGTCTGCGTTGGTAAGTTTGAAAGAAAGCCTGCCTTTGATGGTGGGTCAAGGGTTTCTTTTGTAGCTGAGAGGCCAATCCTCCTTCTTTGAAAGCAGCGATTACCTTCCTGATTTGCTGTCAGGCTCGCCTTCTGGATGCTGATGCCTGTTGCCAAGTTGTGGAGGATTGTTTCCTTCTGAGGCGGCCAACCACTTTCACAGTTGGTTTCTTTCCTCCCTAGTATATTACCGTTGGAGTACTTTGGCTGGCAAGAAATCGGGAAGATTGACGCTCTTCTTCTTTGAAGAGCGCCAATCTTGTCAATATCCTTTCTGGTGTAAATTGAGATCGTGGGGGACGCGTGAAAAGTTATGGTTGGCCGTCTAATGAGTGGTGGGCCCAAACGGAGCGGGCCCATCACTGTAGAAAGGCGTCACTTGGGCCCAATGTGTAGGGGGCAGACGGTCAACGTCTGAGTTGACCGTCAGCGTGTTGGCCGCCTTCGTGGAGAACGAAGGGAGAGTGGCTGTCGAGCAACTGATGGGCTGTGGGCCAGAATGGAATAGGCCAATTACTGTAGCAAAACCTCTAAATGCCCAATCGAGCTGCGCAATGGCGGTTAACATTGCGTTGACTATCTGCGAGTAAGTTGGCCGCCCAGACGGTCAACGCCAACGTTGATCGTCCTGGGCTTTCCAATTCCACGGCCTGTTTTCTCACTGGGCCGTTAAAAATATTGACTGGCCTTCTTAGGCTTCTATTGACCTTTCTTTGGGTTAGCCCATTATTGGTGTACCCATCAAGGTAGAAAAATGAAATACTAAAAGAAGATACATAAAGAGAAGAGGGTTATAACTTTTACATTTTAAACTAAAAAGCAAAAGGAATAGGAGAAGTAAAAAGAAAAATAAATAAGTTTTCATGTAATTAATTGAACGTACAACTAAATGGTTGATAATGAATAGGGTCAGGTTAGCCCAACTCAACAAGAGAGTATCCAAATTTATGTAACACAAAAAAAAATGTATCATGTATTTCTAATTAGAAAATAATAATAGAACTATCATATTGTTTGTTAGATTAATATTTTTCTTTCTCAAAATTTATATTGCTTTGATTTACCTAATGATTGAAATTGTCCACAAATAAATAAGTTGAAAATAAAGATATGATATTTATTATCGAATTATATATACATACCAATCTCTGTTATATTATGAGTCATCGTACTTTATTGTTATAGTCAAATCATTTTAGAAAAATTAAATGGTCTCTTTAATGCTACCCCTGATGCTTTTAAAACGTGAATATCTACACAAATTTTTGTTGTATTTTTTCCTCTCGTATGGACCTTTTTTTTTTTTTTTTTTTGGGTGGGGGAAGAAAAAAGGGGGGAGGTTAAATATTCCTCTTTTAGGCTCATCTTTTGGCTGCCTTAATGTAGATATGTTTCTTTTCAAATTTTTTCTCAAATGAATTAATTAATGTTCTTTGTATAGCATTGGTCCATAATGAAGATGCTAAAGAAGCAAGGGAGATTCCTTAGGGTGTAACGACAACCCTAAAGAGGTAAACTACGGAGAAGCACTACAACTTAGCAGCTCAATTCTTCAAATATTGGTAAACTATTTATCCACCGTTGAGTTAGAAAGGATCAATGTTAAGAGTCAAGCTTCCGTCAAAGGTTCTATTAAGAGAGTCCTTATTAACTAAAAAAATTTCTTAAAGACAATCAATTGAAAAACCAAAGAATATATTCCTTTATAAGTATATTTATTGTACCGTGGATTTTTTAAAAAAGGTAATTTTACCTTGAAGCCAAACCTTTGTTCCTTAAAAATATTGCAAATAAGCCAAAGCAATCCTAAATTATATCCTGGAGGTAATTTTACCTTGGTAAAACAAGGCAAATTATAAATGAGCACGAAAACTAGCCTACAAATGAGTATGTAAGTCAATTGTAAATATTACAAACGAACCAAGCGCCCCTCCGGTTGAGTTCAGTTTGGGGGTCCGTATAAATATAGATGTGATGCCATATCACATGAATGTCTGAAAAATGAGTTCTAATTGAGCTTTAGCCAAGCCTGTTTGCGAAGCTTTACCACTTGGCAGGCATCCCAAAATTTAACGAAGGATTTAGCTAGCTGCAAACAGACGATGCAGCAGAATGTCAATACGTCGATGACTGCAAGAAGAATATTCACAATTGTAACCGGAAAGCAACAATTTTTTGCAAATCTAAGTACAGAAATATGATTCCTTCTTTGTCCATCACAAACCAAAAAATTAATAATAATCTACAATGCGCAGCTTACAGACAAAAAAAGAAAAAAAAACTGATGCTATCATCCTTGACTGGTCCAAATAGTTGGCGTTCATCCGTCAAATCACTCAGAAAAGAATGAATAAATTGGCAGCAGCTACAAAATCAGGCAGTAACATCTCAATCAGCCACAACTAATGCTCCACCCACATGAGAACTACTACTGCAAGAAGGAAAGAAATTAGCATAACAGGCCTGCTGCTGTGGCTGCTGCTTGTTGGAAATATACCTGGAAGAGAGCACTCATCCCCATTGAAATATACCTTAACAGGGAATCCATCGCCATCAGCCACATTGATTCCAGGCGTGGTTTTCTTCGAAAAAGAAATAACAGACTGCTGTTTACCGGGTACCAGAGGAGAATTTGCACTGACGTTTGTCTCGCCAATAAGATAGTTTAACCCTGGAAGGCCTTGCATGAATATGGTATTGTTGACACGGTCCATGAGGGTGCCGTTAAATGAGTAAGCCTTTTGAAATCCTGGGCCCGCCTTATCCATCTCGACGGCAACAAACCAGTCGGCAAAGTTAATCTCTTCCCAATTAAACAGCGTCATCCTAGCCGTCCATCCACGACTGTAGTCCGTATACAGATGCCAGTTAATGGTTACACCACAGTTATCTGAACACGGCAAAGGGTTTGGCACAGTCCGATGCTTAAGTTCAGCCCAAGCCAAGGCCAGTGCCGTTCGGTTATCAAATGGAACAAGTTGTGCCTCAGGTGGGATTAAAAGAGCTGGGGCTGTACTACTACAGGTACGACCCCTGTTACTTGGGCAACCACATGCACATGTTTTGCATGGGATTATAGATTCATTGAAGTAGGCTGAAAATGAGACGCAGCATTTTGGGCTCACATTTTTCTGTTGTGTAATGTTGCATATAACTTGCCAGCTTGCGACAGCTGTTGTGTTTGTGGGTAACCCATTGGAGTCCGGAAGTTCACTAGGACTCACCCGTACAGGGGGTCCACATTTGTAGTCTGGATTAAGAGTACCATTGATCTGCCAGTTCTGTGGCGGGATAAGCTGAGATATGTTGTTGTCTGGGGGCATTTTATAAACTTGTACCTGAAACGATGAAGATGATTTGCTTGGGTCCATTGACGGAGGCAAAATTGTCCCATTGCGGCAACAAAATGGTACCAAACCGAGGTTTGTATCATTAGCTTTTGATGGAGGTAGATCCACTATGGTTGGCCTTCTTTGACAGTTAAGCGCAACAGAGAAGTCGAGAGCCTGGTAAAACTGCGCTTGTGGGCCAAAAATACAATCCGTTGTATCAACGACAGAAGGATAAGCCCCTCTCATAGCATAGATGAATTCATTCCTCATCCAGTCCCAGCTAAGCTTCCAGTAATCAAGACGGCCCAGGGGATTATGATTAGAGATTGTTACTTGCGCCCAGTAATTGGACTCATAAGCTTTAATCACATCATACATGATTGTGAGATCACCACTTTGACGAGGCAAAAACTGATCATCAACTGTGATGCCTGATGTGACATTTGGATCTTTGGTGCAACAGACCACCATGGTAGTATTTCCTTCAATTACAAGCAGCATGCATTAGTTCTTGCCAGCAACACGGTAAAACCCCTCAAATTAAGATTGAAAATTGATAATGATCATGATCGCTACGGTGGTCACAATTATATGTTACATAGCTACTTGGATTTTCATCCAACATATTATGCAACAATCCATATGAGTAACATCCAATGATCTCATGAACAAGAGGTGACCTAAGGCATGGGACTTCCACCTTGAGGGGTTTGGAGAGGGACAATTGTATGTAGTGGGCTTACATCTCCATTTAATAGAGGAGGTCTCCATAGTTTGCATCCAGAACATCTAGATCACAATCAAATAATGTTACTGTTACCCCCAAATTCACCCTTAAGGTTCTCATGAACAAACTTGCTAAAAAGTTTTTGAAAACAAGTATCATGTAGTGCCAGTTCACACTATATACCGTGAGTGGCTAGTGCTGAGGAAAAATAAAAATAAAAATCCATGACCCATGATATACAAGCATAGAAATATCAGGCTGGAGCAATTTGTCGTTTTGGCATTAATACCTATCAGAATACAGGAAAGCATAACCATTATTATTGAGCAATTTTCTTTATTATGCTAAGCATGAGAAAGTAAGTCATCATGTGGGTGGTAGCCACAAACAACAATCTATACAGCACATAGAATCCTTCTTATAGTATAATCAATCTTCAGTCTTTCTAGCTGCACAGAGATCTCTCTCACCATCACCAAAAGAAGAAAATACTATGCCCATAAGAAAATTCAGTATTTCATAAACAGAACTTCACATTTTGACAGAATATCCAAGGAAAAGGAGGGGCAAGGGAGAGCTTTCAGTTCGTGCACAGAGGCAACAAGTATGTTCAGATATAAAAGATACTTTTCCCCTTCTGTTAGTTTCATTGCCCCAAAACAAAGACGTAAGGGTAGCCAAGAGAAGATGAAGAAGGGGGCTTCCATCTTCTAGTAACTAAAAACAGAAGACGTCTACCCCAACATTATTATTATTATTACTTTTTGGCAAACGTTGAATAGCCACAAAATGTTTTATGGAAGGCTCGGAGTATGAGGATTGATATACAATGGACTGATGCCACAAATGCTTCACTAATTCCTTCAAGAGCATTCCTCTCTGTGCTAGGCTCCCGTTGGTATTTATAGCAAGACAGGCTTGGAAACAGTGTTTACAATTTGGGGTCTAGACACATAATCCCCAGTAACAACTTGCTGCCACTTAACCTTCACTGTTCCTAGAATGAGGAAATGTAACTGATGGAGACAAGCTTGCCACTATCCATTGCTTTACCCAAATACTTTAAACTCCCAAGGACAACGTCACAACAAGTTAAGAAAATAATTTGTCTGCCAAACGCATCTCCATGTAAAAAACAATGGTTAGAAAGTCTTCTCAAGTTCCAAAAATGTGAAAACCACTGCCATTAGATATCATCATAAAATCATTCTTGCATGCCTAGATTCGAAATTCAACCTAAACTTTATTCCTGCAACTACAATAAAACGTCGGGAAAGAAAGGCTATTATTAGAAGCGCACTGCACAGAAAATGACATGCTTCACCTGACATTTCGGATGCCAATCTCAAACACAATGGCAAATAGATTAGACAGAACTATCCGAATACTCATTTTTTTACGAGAAGGATAAAATGGACAGGGTAATCTCCAATGTGCTGCAGCACCAAACCCTAGGAAACAAAATTTCTAGCAACTAATATTTCCCGTGGCAATCAACACCTATTGATTAAAACTTCAAATAACTAAATCTTGTTTAAGAAGGACCAATGCCGTCATATAAATCAAAATTTAACAGCTAATCTCTCTTTCTCATTAGTCAGATCCAGTCATTATCCTTGGATAAAATTAAGGAAAGACTACCACCGGAACTTCTAAAGGGATAAACAATCTCAAATCTAGACCGCTAAGCACAAGCGCACAAAATCAAAATGACCAAGCTATTATATCCAAACAAATGAAACCGAAAATGAAGAAAATATTAAAACTCAAATTGCATATACCCTGCTTCGAAGCCGAAGGACAAAGGAATCCATCGTTCACGAGGGTCACATTGGACGGCAGTGGAACGTCCGGAGGCGCAACGCCGAACTGGGTCCCAACCAAGTCAACCTGAACCTCCATCTGGGTCAAGTCGCCAGCCGTCTCAATACCGGTCTCGAGATCACTCTGAGGGAACCCAGCAAAAACGGTGCCGTTTTCGACGCTGACGGGGATACTAGTCCCATCGGCGAGGACGGAATTGGAAGCTGAGACTAGAAACTCCCCGTGCTGAAATCCCACAAATGCTCTCCACGATTTGAGTTCATCGGCACCGTTGTTGAGCACTGTTAGGGTTGATTCGAAGCGGTAAGGCTGATGGATCGGGTCGTTTTTCAGAAAAGGCTGGATCCTCCTGCCAGTATTGTAGGTGTAGGTGATGTATATGCCGTTACAGTTGTCGGCCGAAGGAGCCGGCGCCTGAGCTGACGCGGTTTTCTGAGACTGGACGGATGGGATCTGAGTAATTGTGAGCCAGACGATGAGAGAGAAGATTATCAGGCCGTTGAAGTCGCCGGCCATGGTGATCGAATTCTTTGATTTAGATTCTGTGTGAGACAGAGGGAGAGAGAGAGCGTGTGTGTTGGACGTTTACTTTAAATAAGTAGGCAGAAACGCGGTTCTAACGTTGTGGAAGCTGTAACGCTTTCTCATTTTGATTTGGTAAAAGGGATCTCCACGGTTTTTTCAAATTGCTTGGAGGGTTCGTCTTCAACTTGAGACGAAATCAAATTTCTCCTATTTTAAATTTCGGCTGTGGACGGCAGTATACAGAAGGAAGGTGCCCGTTAGTGCCTCTCTCTCTCTGGTTTGAAATCTCCAAAATCAAATGTTTTCGTTTCGGGTTCGGGCCCGGGCTGGGGCTTTGAACAGGCATTCAGCTCTGAAAGTTTGCTCAGCGGACCAGATAAACCGAAAAATACAGACATCATAATATGTTACTGATAATTCAGCCATAAAAATCATAATTGCTTAAAAAAGGATGAACCGATGCTCCCATATAAAAGGACAATTTAAAATTTTTTATAATTTTGTTGCGTTTGGATCCGACCGCCGTACGATGCTGACGCGTGCTAACGTCAAGTGGACGGAACCAATAACAACATAAAAGAATATAGGTTGCAGGCGAGTGAGAGATGCGAAAGAGAGGGAGAGTATTAAAGTAAATGACACAAAATTTGATGATAAAAAAATACTTAAGATTCATGAGTTTTGAAAAAATCATCATTACTATTAGTTGCCGATAGTATAATCTAGTTTTAATAGAAAATTCAATTTTAAAAGCGATAGTTAAATGAATTATCCACAGTAAATTGATTTCGAACAAATGACTGTTTAAATCATTTCTAAAATCTTTAACATCATAACTATTTACATTATAACAAATTGTTAAATTTAATATTGTAGAAGTTGTCAATATCTTTGGATCTAATAATTTTTTAGGAGGATATAAAAATTTTCAAAATGGTCCAATAGGTTAATGCTCTCATCATATAGTTATATGTATACATTTTGAATTTCTTATGGAGAATCTCTCACATAGTTTCTAAAGTAAAAGGAAACTGGTCTTTTAGCGCAAATAAATCTTCACAATAATTTTTTTTAAAGTTTATTTCTTTTTTTTTTCCTTAAGAGTTTTTTTAATATTCGTTGAAGTATTATACATTTAGAATAGAAAAATATTTTAAAATTCATAGAACTTAAAGAGACCTTTTGGCTTCTAACCATAGACTGTGATGTACTATTTGAAGATATATTTGTCCCCAAATATTCTTTTATAAACTTATCATAGTACATAATCATAATTCTTAAAATTTTTGACGGTTTAAAACTGTACTCCTTCAAAATATAATCTATAGTAGCTAATCTATTAACCTCTCTAGGCTTATTTCTCACCCAATCAAATCATGTTTTTACTAAGATTGCCATTGCACCCATCAGGGTAGCCATTTTAGTGAGTGCGCCTTGTATGTCAAGCAGGTTACAACCGTAATACCACCATAATTGGGCAAGGTTGAAGTAACATGATGCCTAGCTTGGGAATGACTAGATTAGATTTGTGTGCTTCCAGCCATATTGCATACCACAAGTTGGGATTGATGATTAAGTGACAAGTTTTGGACGCATGAGTGTTAGGAAAGCTTTTTGTTGACACTTTCATTGGCAATGGTTATTATGTGAACCTAAAAAACAATTTGATAACGATATATTTTCAAGCATGATTTGAAGCCTTAAATCGGTTTTATACCACCACAATAAAGACAAGAGACAAAAGAGATATCAGAAAATTCTATTTGAGATTTCTTTAATACCCATATTAGTAAAATAATGTAAATAATAGATGTAATAAAGGTAATGATTCCATAAAGAAAATTATTAGGAGAAAAAATTTGATGAACTTAGTGCATTGAGTGCGGGGATTCCTTTTCACGACCTGCATCCTAGTGCCATATGAACTACTAAACTAATTTTCTACAATTTATAATAAAAAAAGTTTTGAAAGGCACCCTAAGAAGATTATCAAGGTAGATTAATCTGATACTTAATTAATAAAATCTTTTAAATAATAGATGGAATAAAAAAATGATTTATTATGAGAATTATTAATAAATATTTTTTGAACTTGGTGCATTGAGGATGGATGTTGAGGCATATCTAAGTTTTATTATTCTTTTGTGTAGAGTTCACTTGGTCTTACCTAGAAGATTGGCTCTACACCCTATATGCTGTGTAACTATGCAAGTCTCGGGTTAGAGATGGATATGGTGGCAGGTGGTCAACCATAGAAAAGCTCAACGTTCTTTTAAAGAATCATTCTTACCAACTCATACTTTAGAGTGGTTAGGCAGTTTGCTTGGGTAGCTTAGATATGTAAATATATTCTCGCATAATGTTGCCTGAAAATCCCTTTTTAGTAAGACATTTATCTTCTCTCGAATACTTTCTGAGACTTGAAATATTACTTTTTAAAATTTGGTCTCATAAACTTCACTCTCTTAAACTTTCCTTTAGAGTACTTTTGTAGAAGCTTGATTTTTATATCATTCACTTACGGTACATTTAATTATTAAAATGGAATAAAATAGAATAGAATAGTTATTCCAAGGAATAGAATAAGATGAAAATATAGTCAAAATTATTATTCCCATATTTGATTATTCGAATGGAATAATGTGAG
>JAODPA010031336.1:0-12457 GCA_025585075.1 Nepenthes mirabilis
TGTATGGAATCGTGTTTCAACTTGACACCCATGTCAAATTGAGGTACAGAGAAATAAAAAGCAAATTTCAATAAAAAAATTTCATATTTCTTGAGATCAATTTCTTTTTTCTTTTAATTTAAACTCATTTTATTTATAATTTTAAACAAGTAAATCTTAATAATTTTATTCACTAGTCAAACAGACAATTGAAAATAGAATTGGTCAAAATTGATGTTAACTTTTGTAAACACGTTTCATGGGTACGTCAGTAATGGACTGACTCAGAGAGAAGCGACATTCCAGAATCGCTACGGCCCATCTGCGCTAGAACGGTCAACTTCTCGCATTGACCAGATGGGAAGTCAAAGAACGCAAAGAAATCAGGACGGCGAACTTTCAAAACTATCAACATTTCTATTGACCAGAAACTTGACCAATTGAAGACCAAACTCGTCACGGCCCAAGCCCAACTTTGACCACGCGTCCGTTCACGACCAATAACAGTCTTCTTTCCTGATTTTGAGCCCCTTACAGAAGGAAATCTACTCTGTAACGGTCATCAACAGATCCGATGTGCATCCCCAAAGGAATGCGCCAGAATCCCCTCATTGTCTGCTGCAAACCCTAACGGTTACAGAACGCAACAGGAAGGCAATCAGTGCAGCGACCGTTACTGTCACAAAAGCGCTCCACCAAAAAAGAAAGCAATCCCAACAGAACATAGGAATCAAACCCTTCCACGCAAAGAAAGCAACACAAAGTAACGCCTATAAAAGGCCTTGAAGCCTTCACTTCAAGACACGCTTAAAATTGCCTACAAACACCTACATACTCGAACAATTCTCCACTACGAGGCTCCTACGCCCTCAATTGCTCTCGCTCGACCACGAGAAGCTCCTTTCTGCAAAGTTCCCACACTTTCAGGAATACAAGCTCTTTTTCTCTCTGCTACTACGTTCCTAGCGAATACAGTACTTAGAGGTCACGCTTCTCACGAGCCTTCAAAGCCTCTCTCAACGTGAGCACTCATTGCCCTCAACACTCTCTACATTTTATTGCTTTCGTTACTTTCACATTCCCAATTCGAAGGCTGTTTACTAACTTAAGAGTCAGAGTGTTTACAATGGGATAATATCCCGCTGTCATCTGACCTCTAGTTCTTAGTTATGGTGTGCAGGATCCAGACTCGGTGGACAGATGCGGACTCAGATGACCAATTTGATCCGAATTTATTCAAAATTTAGATTTATGACGCATCATTTGCGCCGTCTGTGGGAAACTTACAAAAAGCCAACAACTTACCTAAATGATTTCGTGCATTCTCACTCTAACAGCATCTCTTACCATCAGACATTATGGTGAACACAAGAGCGTAAGTGAACGAGCCCATCAAAGACGTGACCTTACCCGACTAGGGCCATGCTGTTGGTACCCAGGTCAACGGCGTGCCAGCGCCGTTCTTCTAGAACCTGGGAGAGAACATGAACAATATGAATAGGATGCTCAAGATAATCTACAATCGCCAGGGTAACGCTCCGTAAGGGGCTCCACCTACAGCTCCCCCTGCACTAGCCTCCAAGAAAGGAGGACAGAGAAAGAAGAAACTGGCCAAGAGGACCAAGAGGTCGGCTGACATTCGAGCACCAGAAGCCTTTCAAGCCCAGAGCCGATCAAGGCTCGAGGGTGATTGGGCAGTAGGACTCTAGAGGAAAGTCCAGAATTGAGGAATCCCCGATACTCCCGGACAGACATCACCCATCCGGCTCAAGAGGGAGCCTTAGGGATTGTTAGATCTGCCGGGGGTAGTAGCCGGCCAATCACCCGCCATAACAGGGAAAGAACAGAGATGAAGACCTAGCTCAATTCCAAAAAAAACTGGCAACACCGTCCCCATAGATTTGAGGGTGGAGAAGATCTTTAAACACGTGCTCAAAGGTGACGAGCCCGCCATAAACCTCGACAGATCTCCCTTTACGACTCAGATCTTGAACCGTCTCATGCTGACAAAGTTTAAAATGCCAACCTTTTACTCTTACAATGGGAGCGTCGATCCGATGGATCACCTAAATCATTTTCACACCCGTCTGAGTTTACAAGGTTTGGATGACATGACCATGTGTCGCTGTTTTCCTCTTACGCTGAAAGGGGATGCTCGTATCTGGTTCCACGGCCTGCCCTCAGACTCTATCCAAAGCTTTTGAGAGCTCTCTGACCTCTTCCTAACGCAATACGCCTCTAGCTATAGAGAAGAGAAGCAGCCTTGACATCCCTCCCATATCTCTCCCATATCAAGTAGAAGTAGGGAGAAAATCCGCGAAGGTTTCTAGATCGTTTCATAACAGAGGCAAGAAGAATTCCCAGGCTAACAGAAGAGATGAAGCTTGGCAGTTTTATCTCTACCCTAACGCATGGGGATTTCTTCAGGCACTTGGCGCACAAGAACCCGCGGCCTTTAGGGAAGCGGAGTCAATTACAAAGGCTTACGCAGCAACAGAAGAGGCCAATGAGACTAAGCATTATGAGCAAACTGAATAGCCTCATTCTTTTCCAACCGCAGGAAAGAGGAAGCACAATGGCGATGACCACCTCCATCGAAAACAGCACAGGGTCGGCGCGCCAGAAAGGAGGGACTAAGGGTCGACCACCCTGACGCCCCTGATCGACACGTGCTCCAATGTCCTTATGCACATCCGTGGGAAGACGTTCCTTAAGTGGCCAAAACCACTTAAGAAGACGAATGGAGGAAATCTATCCAAATATTGTGATTTTCATCAATCTACCGGATACTCCACGGAAGATTTTAAAATGCTCCAACGAGAGATCGAGGAGCTCATCCGCTGAGGGCACCTCACCAGGTTCGTCAGGAATCCTGGTCAAAGCCCTGGACCACAGGCAAAAAATGACGGGAGCCTTCCCCACCACGGAATCGAGTTACGGTTGGAGTGGTCAATATGATCACAACCCGGCCAACGAAGGCCCTAACAGATCACAATGAGAAACAGGTTGGGCAGAAGAAGTAGCACACGGAAGATAATGTCATTAACTTTAGCGACAATGACTTAAGCCATGTAATCTCCCCCCACATAGATCCCGTTGTTGTATCTACGCTAGTTTTAGACGGTAGCGTCAACTACCAATTGAAACGAGTATTCGATGATAATGAAAGTTCGCACGATTTGCTTTACATTGATGCATTCTTTAAACTTGGTTTAAAAAAGAATCAATTGAAACCTGCCGAAGGTCCACTCTACGGCCTTGAAAACGAACCAGTAGCCGTCCAAGGGACAATCCAACTGGAGGTCGCCTTAGGCACGTATCCAAGAATGACAAGTCGCACACTCACCTTCTTAGTTGTCGACCTACCCTTCGTGTACAACGCCATTCTAGGCCACCCTTGCCTAACGGCGTTCAGAGCCATCACCTCAATACTGCACCTCAAGATGAAATTTCCAACAACATGCAGTATCGGCAAAGTGTAAGGTGACCAAATTACTGGGAGAATATACTACATGTCCAACACCACTCCCAATGGCACCATAAAAGCGGCAGGAGAACTTGACCATCGAGACGAAGCAATTCTGCAATAGGCACAGTCTGATGAAGTGACCGATTTGATCCCACTGAATCTAAAGGACTCAGAGAGGTGCGTATAGATTGGGGGCTCTCTCACGGGTATACTGCGTGACAATCTGGTAACGTTTTTACGACAGAACGCTGACGTCTTCACATAGACACCCGCCGACATGCCTGGAATACCGGCCGAGGTAATGTCCACAAGTTGGGCCTCGATCCCGGCCACAAGCCTATCAAGTAGAAGCGGAAAAATCACTCCGTGGAAAAATTAGTTACCATCCGGGAGGAAGTAAAGAAGTTGCTAGACACCGACTTTATCAGAGAAGTCCAATACCCGGATTGGCACTCCAACGTCGTCCTGGTAAAGAAAAGCAATAGGAAATGATGAATGTGTATCGACTTCACCGACGTCAACAAAGCCTACCCAAAAGACAACTTTCCTTTGCCCAGGATCAACCTATTGGTGGATTCAATATCCGGGCATGAGTTGCTAAGCTTCATGGACGCGTACTCGGGTTATAATCAGATCCGAATAAGCCCCGAGGACAAGGAGCACACTTCCTTCATGACGGACCAGGGCACCCTACTACTATAAGGTGATGCCCTTCGGTCTGAAGAATGCAGGTGTGACTTATCAGTGGCTCGTGAACAAGATATTCGAAAATCAGATCAACCATAATATGGTGGTGTACGTCGACGATATACTCGTCAAAAGAAAGACTACCAATGATCATATTCGCGATCTAGTCGAGTCCTTCGAGGTACTCCGCACGCATCAGATGAAGCTCAATCCCTCTAAGTACGTTTTTGGAGTAACCTTGGGAAAATTTTTAGGTTTCATCATCTCCTAACAGGGGATCGAAGCAAACCTGGAGAAGATCAAGGCTTTCGTGAACATGACTCCGCCATTGAGTGTCAAAGACGTCCAAAGGCTAAGAGGAAGACTAGTAGCTTTGTCCCTCTTCTTAGCCAAGTTAAGAGACAAGTACCAACCGTTCTTCAAGGCTCCAAGGGGGACAAAGGTAAATGGATTCTAGTGGACTGCAGAATGCCAAGTAGTCGTTGACGAATTGAAGTAGTACCTGACTAGTCCACCGTTACTGATGCCCCTTAAGAACAGAGAAGAACTGTATCTCTACTTGGTAGTATCGAATGTGACTCTCAACTCTGTCCTCGTACGCCAGGACTTTGACACTCATTAGCCAGTCTATTATGTGAGCAAAACGTTGACTGGTGCTAAGATGCACTATCCACGTGCGGAAAACTTAGCATTGACACTTATCTTCTCCGCCCGACAACTGAGGACTTCCTTCCAGGCTTACTGTGCGGTAGTCCTAACCGATCAGCCTTTGAAGAACATTCTCCAGAAACCCGATATTTTCGGACGGCTAGTAAAATGGGCAATCGAGTTGGGTGAGTTCAACATTAAATTTTGGCCCAAACCGGCCATCAAAGGGTAGGCCCTTGTCGACTTTATTGTCGAAACTACGATCCCAATTCCTAATGTACAGCCCATGGAGGACACAGGGCTATATGGGGAGGAACCAGAGTGGGTTCTCAACGTAGATGGATAGTCTATAGTTTCAGGCAACGGCACCGGAGTGGTTTTGAGGACCTCTGAGGGGTTTGAGGTGAAGTACTCCCTTCGACTCAACTTCCTAACCATCAATAATGTTGCCGAATACGAAGCCCTATTGGTTGTGTTAAGGCTATCTAAAGAGTGCTCCGCTAAATGGCTAATCATCTACAACAACTCTGAGTTGGTCGTCAATCAAGTAAACGAGAATTTCGAAGCATGCAATCCCCACTTGGCTAAATATCTGGCCAAGGTAAAGAAAACCAGCCAGAGATTTGACAAGATGACCCTTATTCATGTTCTCAGAATCGAGAACTGGAAGGCTGACCAACTGCCAGATTAGCGGCGGCTGAAAACCTAGAACAGTACTCGGGGACATGCGGGAGGTCTTAAGCACTTCCTGCACAGAAGAACGGGAAGCAATGTAAATCTCCAACGCCAAAACTGGATGATGCCTTATCAGAGATATCTAGCAGACAGAACACTGCAAGATGACGGATGAAACCATGTGGATCAAGAAGACGACCTGTTGGTATGCCATGGTCGATGGAAGGTTGTATCACCGTGGCTACTTGACCCCTTACCTCAGGTGCTTAACCCCTGAGGAGGCAGACTATGTCATGAGCAAAGTCCACTTTGGGATATATGGATCACATATCGGCAGAAAGAACCTAGCATTCAAAATAATGCGCTAAGGATATTACTGGCCAACGATGAAGAGAGATGCCCTCGACTTTGTGAAGAAGTGAGAAAAGTGCCAACTCCACGACAATCTTCACCAATAGCCACCCGCTGAGTTGAGGACTCTTCAAGCTCCTTGGCCTTTCGCGCAATAGGGGCTCGATACCCTCGGCCCATTTTCCATTGCTATCGGGCAAAGGAAGTTCATTATCACCAGCATTGACTACTTCACTAATTGGGTCGAAGTCACCCTGTTGGCTAAGATCACAGAGTACAACGCCCTGAAATTAGTCCGCTAAAGCATAACTAGCAAATTTGGCATTCCCGAGGTCATCGTGACTAATAATAAAACCCAATTCTTCAAAAAATACTTCCCCAAGTATTACACCAGTATAGGCATCAGATTGGCCACACTTCGATGGCATACCCACAAGCCAACGGATAAATGGAGGTTACAAACCGTACGCTACTCCACAGTCTGAAGATAAGCTGGAGGACGCAGGGGGCTCCTGGGTCGACGAACAGCCCTCCGTCCTATACTCTTATCGGACAACTCCAAAGGAACCGACTCATGAGACACCCTTTAGTCTTTGCAATATAACTGAAGTAGTAATCTCGGGTTGAGATCAGGCTTCCAAGTCTTAGGGTTGACTTTTTCGACCCACAAGGTACCTCCCAGAAAATTTGGGAATACCTAGATTTATTAGAGGAAGTCCACAACACTACCAGGCTGAGGACAACGGACTACTAACAACGAGTTACACGCTATTACAACAATAAAGTAAAAGCACGACGCTTCAAAATTAGGGACTTGGTCCTGAGAAGCACCGAGGCTACGGGCAAGACCACCAATCAGAATAAACTTTTTCCAAATTAGGAGGGTCTATTTCTAGTCTTTGCCATCCTTCGAAACGGAGCATACAAATTTCGGACTCAGAACGGCAAGTTAGTTCCTCGGACGTGGAATGCGGTCCACCTCAAGCACTATTTTCAGTAAGGGTCCAGGTAAGTCAACCATATAAATCTGTTTACTGGTTTACACGATCTAGACTACCCCTAAATCGGGTGGGTTCTCACCCACTTGTAACTAAACCCTAATCATCCAGGCGGCCCATGAACGATCGTAACTAAACCGTGGTCATCCAGGTGGCCTATGAGCAGACGTAACTAAACTCTAGTTATCCAGGCAGCCCGTGAGTGGTCGTAACTAAACCCTAGTCATCTAGGCTGCCCATGGGTGGTCGTAACTAAACCCTAATTATCTAGGTGGCCTACAAACAATCGAACTAAACCTTAGTCATCTAAATGGCCCATTCGCGGTCAAAGTCTTAGGGGGCGCAATCAGCACATGCAACAACCTCCATGGCCAGGAGCGAGCGTGATCAGTCAACAATAGTCGTCAGGAGCAAAGGATCTCTGCCCAAAGTCGGCCGACCAAGTTTGCACTCGAGCGATGCCGCTAAGCCTCTACTCATGCACAAACGTAGAACAGGTTTGACCCAATATCAGGGTTCACCTTGATGTCTAATCCAGAACCTAAGTCCATTAGAAAGTGCAACAAACCTCTCAAACAGCACTACCGGCTAACTTGCATACAATACACTAAGTCATCCAACCAACGAAACGACATACAATTAGGAAACAAAAACAAGAAAAGAAGCGCAAGAAGGAAGACACATGCTGTCGTAACAAAACGGTGCATCAAGGCACTATCCACTTATATATCAGCATTATACAAAGTGCATACAATGTTCTTCATAATGTCTCACAAAAAGAAAAGGAACAAGAAGGGTCCAAACGGTGACACCGCTGTCAAGATATCATGTCTCAGCTTGGTGGCTCCCCGAGGCTGACGAACCTCCCCTAGAGTTGTGTCGGGACCTCCAACTGTGATCGCTGGAATACCACACCAAGTTTGATCTCTACATAACACCAGCGTTGCGCGAATCCAAAAACTCGACGGGAAAGCGAGGATCCACCAAAGAGGCAATCCTATGGTTGAAGCGGAACCCAACAATGCATACGTCATGTTCATGAGGGGTCAGTTTGAGCTCTGAGATAGGAACCCTCAGCCAGTCAAAAGCATAAAAAAAAGGAGAAGAAAAGAACGCGACAAAGTCACAAGCAACGACGGTAGACACCTTAAGGGAAAGCCGCTCCGCCAAAATTTGGCCACCGAGAAGTTGCCTACCTAAGTTCACACTTGGGCAATGACATCAAGCTCCTGATCACAAGCGAAGAGCAGGCTTCAACTAATAATGGGATCCACTCCGAGGACTTCCACAGGACTTAATTCCACCAGTGAATATCACAAACATCTCAAAAAAGATGGACGAGCAACTTGCTCACAGCACGTTGAGTTGGCCGAAAAATGCAACAGCAATAATTGAAAGGCGGCAACTAGGACGAGAACGGAGAACATCAGTAAAATACTCGTTTTATTGATCAAAATCTGTACAATTACAAAGAGAGAGGAGTACAAAATCTATGGAGGAGTAGAACCTCCAGGAGGAGGTGGTGGCTGTCCCACAAGGCTCTCACGACGCTGAGTGGAACGGTTTGAGGGGTCAAGAAGTTCAACTGGAAAACTAGGGTCAACCAATCGTACAATGCACCAGCAAAGGTTGACGCCCTCCCACAATCGCGCCACCAGCACGTTAGAAACCTCGTGGGGGCATATGCAAGTAGTCAAGTCGTTCTCTAATGATGTCATTCTCCCCGCGAGTTGATCAATACGCCTCACAGCACTGTCCTTTTCTTCCTTCAACAGGACTTTCTCCTCTCTTAGTCTGGCAACCTCCTCTTCCAGACTAGCTACCACAGCCCATTTCAGCATAGTATTCTCGTCTCTCAAATTTGCATTCTCCGCCTCCAGATTTGATATCATAGATTGTAGGGTGACTGTGTCCTCTCGGTGATCAGCTCTCCATAGCTCCAACTCCTCCGCAAACCAGGCAATCTCCTCATCCCAGTCAGAGATGACCTGGCCCCATTAACACAACGCCTTAATAACAACGCTACCAACTTTCTCCTCCTGCAAAGACCACGCATGTCAAACAATAGCGGAGAAAAAAAAGGAAAAGGAGAGTTACAAAAACATACCCGCCAAACTCGACGTTCTAGCCTCGCTGGCCTATCACAGGGCTTAGGCTTTGGCGACAGAGGACTGAATGTAGCAGCCTCCTGATTAGGCCCAGCAGAGATCTCCACTGCACACTCCTCCAAAAACCCAGTCATCAAGTCCTCTGACTCATCAGGCTCTCCGCTAACTAGCTCCTCCGACGGCTCAACTGGCGGCCCAACTACTGTTGGATCAATGACTGGCTCCAAAGTCAGCTCAATCGACGGCTCAACGACTAGCTCACACAGCTCATCGGACGGCTCATCAGCTGGCTCCACTTGCGGCTCATTGGCTGAAGCCATCATCCCAGCCGACCGCGCTAAGGCTGGATCAAGTTCCAACTCAACAGTCGGCTCCAACGTCTCAGGCTGCAGCTTAAGAGCCGGCCCCACAAGCTTGAGCTGCGACACCAATGCCAGGGCCACTTGCGCCAAAATCACAACGCTGCCCGCTCCGTTGCGCCACATGGCTCCAAATTCCCCATGTGCCATTTCATCTCCTGATCGATCCCCCACACTAGAAAAACGACCAGTGACTACGTAATCTGGCCCAGAGGATGACGAAGAAGGCTCCAAGGTTGCAGCCCTCTTTTTCCTTGGACTGGTGGAAGCAGTAACAAGGAAAGGTTCATCGGCAATCATAACTCTGACTTTCCTTTTCCTTTGAGAAGCCTCAAGTGGCGGCGTCCTGAACTTCTGGGTTGGGGAAGGAGGACTCCAATTGGCTCTCTTCCTCTCGAGAAACCAAGTAGTCTCTCCTAAAATCGTCAGGGTGCCCCCTCACAAGCTCCAGTAACTCTTTCAGGGCGTCAATCCCTTTCTTCTCTGGCATTCTAGTAAACACCAGTGAAACCTTGCCCCATTCCCTAGACAAGAGCCACAACTCAACAACGTGGACAAAGAAGAATCGATCCTTTCAGTTCTTCAGCGAATTATAAATGGCTTGGTTAATCAAAAGGTCCCTTGGGGTCAGTGAAATCCACTCCGCACTCTATGTAAATTGAAACATCACCCTCACAATGCCGACCGACAATATCCGAGAGTAATGGCACATGAAAATGCACATGGAGTAGAGATATCGCACAACATTGGCGTGGAGCCGTGCGATAGGCACCTGGAGAATAGTGAAGATGTCGAGTAGCTCCTGAGGAACCGGAAGACAGAGCCCACTCCTCAGGTGGGTCTCATACACAGCGATGTAACCCTCAGGAGGGGAGTATGCTCGATCCTCCTTGCTAGCAACTCTAAAGACGATCTCATTGAGAATGTTGTACTCAACGTACAACTCCTTCACATCGCTCACACTAAGAACTGAGGCGATTTGAGAAGCCATGAAAATGAAGGAAGACAATGGAATACTTGGAATTTCTCAGAAAAGAAAAGATGAAGGGAAACATGGAAATTTTGAAATGTAATGGACGAAACGCTTAAAGGCGTGCAAATGCCAGAAAAGAGAAAACTATCTCGAAAGCGCGTGCCCATTATTGTTGACAGTTGTCGCTCCCCCAAAGGGCATAGGCGATTTGGATCCCCTGGTGCATTAATTACCATGATCGCATACCCCCCGCGTGCAGACGCGTGGCCCACTTTCAAGCTGACAATTTGGCGGCATAATGGCGCGTCCTTCCAACTCCCACAGTTCTCCAAATTTCACCCTAGAAGGTCAACGATCCGGTCAACACTTCCTTCACAAATTCTCTGGATTTCATCCTAGGCAGTCAACTATCCAGTCAACAATTCCTTCGCAAGTTCTCCAGATTTCAGCCCAAATGATCAGCGACCCAGTCAACTCTTCCTTCGTGAGTTCTCTGTACTTCAGCCTAATCGATCAACAATCCGCCTGGCCAACTCTCCAGAAATTGACTTCATGACCAAGGGCTACCTCAAGGAGATTGCCCATCTACTTGCATCCCATCTTGGACATGGTAGAGGCCAAAGTCCTAGGCCACAAGCATGGGAGGCTAGTGATGGGTACGCTAGTAATGGGCTGGCCTAGAGAGGAGCGACGGCCCAAAATCGCTACGGCCCATTTGTGTCAGGACGGTCAACTCCCCGCGTTGACTGGATGGGAATTCGAAGAACGTGGAGAAATCAGGACAGACAACTTGGACGGCAAACTTCCAAGACGGTCAATAATTCCATTAACCGAAAGTTTAACCAATTGAAAACCAAACTCGACACAACCCAAGGCCAACTTGTACCATGTGTCTGTCCACGACTAGCAACAGTCTTCTTCCCTAATTTCGCGCCCCTTATAGAAGGCAATCTACTCTGTAACGGTCATAAGCAGATCCGATGCACATCCCCAAAGGAAGGCACCGGAATTCCCTCCTTGTCTGCTACAAACCCTAACGGTTACAGAATATAGAACGAAGGCAATCAATGCAGTGACCGTTACTGCCACAAAAGCGCTCCAACAAAAGAAAAAGCAATCCCAACAGAACACAAGAATCAAGCCCTTCCACGCAAGGAAGGTGGCCCAGAGCAATGCCTATAAAAGGCCATGAAGCCTTCACTTCAAGACACGCTGAAAATCGCCTACAAAACAATTGCATACTCGAACAATTCTCCACTACGAGGCTCCTACGCCCTCAATTGCTCTCGCTCAACCATGAGAAGTTCCTTTCTGCAAAGCTCCCACGCTTTTAGGAATACAAGCTCTTTTTCTCTCTGCTACTACGTTCCCAACGAATACAATACTCAAAGGTCACGCTTCTCACGAACCTCCAAAGCCTCTCTCAACGAGAGGACTTATCCCCCTCAACACTCTCTACATTTCATCGCTTTCATTACTTTCACCTTCCCAATTCGAATGTTATTTATTAACTTGAGCGTTGGAGTATTTTTGGTGAGATAACATCCCGCCGTCACCTGACCTCTCATTCTTAGTTGTGGTGTACAGGATCCAAACTCGGTGGACGGAGGCGGACTTAGATGACCTATTTGACCCCAATCTATTCGAAACTTGGATCCATGACGTATCAACATTATTTGAAAATAAATTAAGATAAAATTAATTTTATTTTGTAAGAATAAAATTGATGGATATAGTTTGTAACAGTTCAAGAGGAAAGCCAGTAAAAGGATTTGGTCGATAATAAAATAGAGATCCAATTGGCCCATATAACCCAAAGTTGATAAATGAGCTTGTCGATCATATTCAAATAGTTTACTTTCTAAATAAAGACGAAATCAACTCCAATTGGTTAAAACAGACAGCTTCATTCTCTTATATGGTTCAACGGATTCAAGTGCCATTCAGGAATCACCGGCCGAACAATACCTTTTTATCCATCCAGACACTTCTTTAGGTGGTTGATAAGAAATATCAACTACCCCATATTTCTATATAAATCCCTCATTGCCAACAAGAAAGGGAGGGACACTCAACTAAAAGCCTAAATAGTAAGCAAAAGATAATCCTAAGACACTTCAAACGCTCTCTTATTAATACGTTTTTTATTAAGTTCACTTAACAAAAATATTTTTATAAATATTTTTACTTTACATTCTCTCTTTTCTTTT
>JAODPA010031347.1:0-12456 GCA_025585075.1 Nepenthes mirabilis
TTCTTAACAAATAAGAAAAATTCACCATCGCTACCCGATTCTTCATCAGAATCCCGGTTTCTCTCTTCCCTACTCGATTTTAGAGCAATTGATTTATTTTGCCTTGACTGAGGCAACGTATACTCATAAGTTTATAAGAATCCTACCAATTCTTCGATTTTCAATTTGTCTAAGTCTTTACTTTTTTCAATTGCAGTTACTTTTGGTCTAAATCGTTCAAGCAAATATCGTAAGACTTTTCTAATAATTCTGTTCTCAGGGATTCATTCTCTTAAATTAAACGTGGAGTTTACAATATCATTTAACTAAGTATAGAACTCATCAAAGGTCTCATCATCTTTCATTTTTATTTCTTCGAATCTAGTGGTGAGCATTTGCAATTTTAAATTTTTTACTAGTTTCGTGCCTTCGTGAGTAATTTCTAAAATGTCTCACGCATCTTTAGAAGTCTCACACATTGAAATTCGTTTAAACTCATCGGGAGATACAGCCATAAAAATAGCATGTAGCCCCTTACTGTTCCAATTACATGCATCAAGTTCCTCTTTGGTGCATGAAGATAAGGCTTTTGGTTCGTTACCATAGGAACTAGTGGGTGGAGTCCACCCAACTCGGGTACTTGCCCAAACACGCTCATCTAGAGATTTTAGGAAGGCTCTCATCCGGACATTCCAATAGGCATAGTTACTTCCATCAAAGAAGGAAGGAACGGAAAGTGATCCATTCGTATACATCTAGATCGGGGGTCGCGGATCGGGGTAAGGATCTGATACCAATTGAAAAAGCACCTTTTGTGCTAACGTGAACAATCAAGTTTCGACCCCGTTAAAAGTAAAGTGAAAGCAGTATATATAATAACAAATATCTGATACACGTAAAGGATATTTAGTACTAGATATAAACGAGACAACAAGCATGCACAATATAAATAACAATGAGCAATAAAGATAAAGACATGATTTTTGGTGACAAAGTGAAAACTCGATACCCACGGTAATCGAGAAAAATACTCCGGGCTTCAATGGCCAGGGAAGCAATGCACTATGAAAATCAACTTACAGACCGAGTGGTAACGACGCGCTAATCTAGCCGACTTACTCCCGTCACGTGATCCCTACCAAGGAACTCCTTGGATTTGCCCGCGGCAACGGAACCGGACTCCTTCCGGTCTTCACGTCAATCTTCCCTCGAACCACTTGAATTGCCGATCACGATCAAGTCTCATTCTTCATGAACCAATGTCTCCAAATGAAGGTAGAAGGCAACATTTCAACGGTGAAAGAAAGTTGGTGAGAAAACTTATATGAGCATGAAGAACAATCTTATAATGTTAAGTTTTCTAAAGAGAAGTAGGAACAATGGAGCATTAGAAGCTTTCTTCTCCAAGGAGGCACGAAAATATTCAGTCAAATGGTGATTACGGTTTCAAAACTTAAGGTATGTATTTAAAGAGGGCGCAAAAAATCGTTCAAAAATTTTACCCGTTGGACCGGCGCTCGAGCGACCAGAAGGCGAGTAGCGAGCGGGCACCCTTCTGGATTTTTGGCTCGAGCGGGTATCGAGCACCTAGTGAGAGGGCACCATTCTGGATTTTCGGCTCGAGCGGGTATCGAGCGCCAGGCGAGCGGGGTGCATTCTGGTTTTTCGGCTCGAGCGGTTAGCAAGCTCCAGGCGAGCACGGGGGCTTCAGACGGCTCGAGCGACTAGAGTGCGGAACGGACATAACAGACTTTAACCCGACAACCCACAAGCCGACATTGATACACTAATACATATGGTCACGAAATATGCCAATTAGACAAATGTCTCTTACAGTATAGATTTATATTTAGTTTGACAGTCATTTTACTGCCAAAACCTTGCCAATTTTCAGTTAAGATTTTTGGAGTCATCATAGTTGGTATCAGAGAAGAGATACCTTAGGTTTGATTTAAATATTATGCGAAAGCCTAGGATAGTATAGGCTAGACGGAATAAGTAAATATAGGCATAGGATGATTAGGCTAGATTGAATAGTTTTAGTTATCCTAGTTTGCATAACTTGGATTAAAGTTAAGATAAGGCTATTAGTTGTATTTGATTTCGTAGATTGTGATGTCCTAATTAGTATTCGACATATGAGCTAACCCGTGTTTCTCTTATTTCAGAAAACATATCAGTAGCTAACCATGCCACTTAGACAGAGGTCGACGCGTAGAGGCGATCAACTGCGTGACTGAAAAGCTGAGTATCTGAATTTATTAGGTAGAATGTAGACATTATAGAGTCAATAGGGTAACAAAATCTTGCTCCAGTACATGTCCTGGCTCTAGTTTAAGCCTCTAAAAATCTTAGAGCGTTCGTTTATGATCGGTTTGTTAATGTAAGAGTTCCTGTATTCCTGGGGGAACTGGATCTAGTAAAGGCAAACACTTGGTTTGAGCTGCTCAAGAAGGTATTTGCCGTTATTTAGTGTTCAGAAGAGGATAAGGTTTTATTTTCCATGCATCGTTTGGAAGGTGAGGCCTATCATTGGTGGGCTATGAAGAAAAGAGCTATGAGGGTCCCCGAGAACAAAATCACCTGGGCTATGTTTGAAATTGCTTTTATGAAAAAGTATTTTCCTTCTAGTCTATGTGAATAGAAAGAAGAGGAGTTTGTCCGGTTGAGATAAGGAAACTGGATAGTGGCTAAATATGATGCTAAATTTATGGAGTTATGCCAGTATGCTCCGTACATGGTGGAAGATGAAGAAATAAAAGCAATGAAGTTTGTCCAGAGATTGAGGGACGATATTCGCAAATAGTTGGTGAAGTTAAAATTGTCGACTTTTGCAAATCTATTAGACCGTGCCCTGATCCATGAAAAAGAACTCAAGAAGGAGAAGTTCTTTAAGAGAAAGATGTCTAGGCGAGGTGGTTTGAGTATTAGTTCCGGTGCGGATACTGGTGCTAGCATAGGATCGGGGAGGCCGCTAAAGAAGGCCAAGTAGTTAAGTCAGAAGAAGAAGGCTAGTCAGCCCGTACCGACTTCACAGATTTTAGCAAATCCCTGTCAACATTGCAGTAAACAGCATTGAGATAAGCCTTGTTTTAAGCTGTTGGGCATGAGCTTTAATTGTAGAAAAGTAGGACATATGATTAGAGATTGTCCCAATCTGAAGAAGGCTCTTATGACCTAGCCCACTGTACTAGGCACGTCATATGCGGTAATTGTTGAGGAAGCTAAGGTATCTGACAACGTGCGGGAGGTAAGATCTTCCAATTTTAATGTTTTGGTATATGTGTTGCTGGTATCCTGAATCTATATTCTCATATTGTGTTTCCCATGTTTATTCATTTATTTGAGGATAATAGATTTGTGCTAATTATATCAATATTTACAATATTTTCATGGGTCTGTAGATATAAATGGTTGGGCCGATTTGATTTGATTTGTGGTACCAAGCTTTGATTTGATTTTGGTGGTAATTTGGTTGGTGAGTTGCTATGCTAGTATGAGTTATGTTGGTAAGGATATTATATTTTGCATTCGAGTTGTGAAATTTCGAGTATGAGGTAGAGTTGATCGAGTAGTGACGAAATTAGTATCGTTTCACTTGCAAGTCATTTAATGGGGATATGTGTCAAGTATATTTAGTATATGAGACAACATCTGGAAGTCATCTTGTATAAGTATTCGAGGATGTTTCTTGGAGGAAAGGATTAGGCTGGTTTATCTTTTTATAGGTAAATGAGGTTGCTGTTTGGGTTGTACAGGGTGCAAAACCGATTTTTAAGGATTCTGTATAGAATCAAGGAAGTATCGGTTGGGTACCTGCCATGAGATGCTTTAGAACCTTTGGGGTGAGTAAGATGAACTGATAATTTAGGTTATTTGGGAGACGAATGGTTTGATAATCGGGCACTGTGAATGAATAGATAAATTATTTGATCTATTACAAATGCTTGATAATTTCTAGGGGTTGATATGTATCCATAGTATTATTAATTATGAATAATTGAGAGTTGTGCCCGTGGCAGCATTCAAGATCTGGATCTTTCGGCCATTACAAGTTCCGATAATGCCATTTGGGTTTGTAGGTTCGTTGGCATTTTGTGAGTTTTATGGAGTGGATCTTTCGGCCATGGTTAGGTCAATTTTGATGTGGCTTCATCGATGAACTTGAAAAAGCATGGGAGTGTTTGAACTCTATTTGAGGATAGTATCATGAATTGTGAAAGATAGTCGTGTGCTCAATTGTGAAAAGAAGGTGAGTTTGGTTAGGGGAAGTGTTATGTTGGGCATGTAGTTTCTTTGATAGTATGAATGTGGTTCTGTAGAGATTTGAGTAATGGCTAATTTGGAAACACTGATTGATGTCACAAAAGTGTGCAATTTTATTGGCAGTAGCTAAATTCGATAAGTTATCTATTAAGAATTCCTCGAGGAATTACAGTGTGTGTGGAATGTTTGGGTTGGTATCGATTGGTATCCATCAGAATAAGATTTGTAGGGTTGGTTTTCGAGGAATGAAGGCTAAATTGTCAATCATGTCGTTTGGATTGATCCCTAATGGATCAAGCGATTGTAGTAAAACTTGATATTTTTGAGGAAGATTTGGGATTATGAAGATGAATCTCGGTGTCTTTTAAGGAAGGCAAATATTAATGCCGATAATTTGATATTGGGAATCTTTAGATTTGACATGTCTTCGAAACTTCATAGGGATGCTGAAGGGTGAACCATAAGCAAATTCTAATATTTGAGTAAATGGGGTGCTTTGCTTGTGACTATGGGAAGAAGAATTCTATTCGAAGTATTGAAGCCGTGAAATTATGAGATGAGAAGTCCTTGTGGTTTTGCTTTGGGGTTGTTAGAATGGCAAGGATTTTGGGTATTTGGATAATTATGGATTAGCTATCAAGGACGGTCCATTTATCACTAATTTGGATGATACGATTGGATTGAATAAGTTGGCTTATTGGTATGCCAATGAGATGATAAGTCGCTAAATATTTAAGTTTTGAGGTTCTAGTGGTAACTTGAGACTGTATCGAAATTTTTGGGATAATTGCTTCGAATGTGTTTCCTAAGTTGATTGTAATATGAGAATTATGAGTTTTGCCTTAGATGTATCGACATCTTGGGATTTTTCTTATTATATAGCTGCTATATAATCTAGGTGTCCGATATGAATCAATGAATGTGAGTTACAAGAGAATTTTTAGTACGTTAATAACTGGTTAATCAGAGTTGCGCAACAGAGCGTGTGGGCCCATATATTTTAAGGTTCAGTTTGAAGTTCATAATGAATGATTATTTTCGAGGCTTAGGATAAATTGAAGTAGGAATTCGTTAGTCTGTTTGAGATTTTAAATTAAGTTGGAGAAATAGCCAATAAATTTGGTTTGCCTTCGAATTTGGTGGATTAGTGAAGTCTTCTATGTATCGGTGATTGAGGAAGTATGTGATTATGTTAAGTCATTGTGGGAGATTTGGAATTTGTCTCATAATAAGGCTTCAATTTAGATTTTAGATAGAAAATATCATGTACTAGGAATCAGGATAATTCAGTTAGTTGAGGTTCTCTAAGAAAATTATTTAATTAAGAAAGTAACTAGGGAACGCGAAGAAGAAATCTAGAAGGATTATCCCCGATTGTTGAATTTTAAGGTTCGTAAAAAATTTTGAGGACAAAATTTCTATAAGTGGGGAAGAGTTGTAAGGTACTGGTTTTCAAAATATAGTAATTAGGAATAATTAAGTTAATATAAATAAATCGAGATCAAAGGATATGAGAGAAATTGGATTGAAAAGTCCAAAAACCCAAAATTGGCAAAATCGGGAACTGGTGTGGTAAACCTTGAAAAGTTAATCCATAAATAAGATTCGAGTTTTAAATTATAATAATTGTGACTTATTAAACTAATATAATTTAAATTAGGGTCCAAGAATGTAAAAAATTGGGTTAGAAGGGTGAAACGAGTCCTGGATGCCACGAGCACGAAGTTGGCTTGTTGTAGGCCTTCCCCAGGCCTGACCCGCGCTCGACACATGCTCGAGCTCTCTCTTGAGTGCTGAATCCAATGGATGGGTGCTTGAAGCACACCCGGTGCGCGCTTGAGTGCTAGTTTGGCTATTTAAGCATGCGTAGCATTTTGTTTTGTTGTTTTTGCGTGGAAAACCGAGAGAGGAGAGAGAGAGAGCATGGAGAAGAGAGAGAGAATGAGGAGATCGAGGCTCTCAAGTTCAATTCTGACTTAAAACTAGTTAGAGAAGTGGCAGATCGGGTCGAGGCTAGTGCACCAATATACTTTTCTCTCTCTCTTTGCACTTTTTGTTCCGATCCCTTATGATATTTTCGTCTCGATACCCGTCCATATTTTTATTTTATGATACCCATGTGTTGAGTATATATATATGTTGATTTTATGTCCAATTTCTAAGTTTCATGTGGTATTTTCATACACGAAACCGACATTTTGGACGGCCAGCACCATCACCATGATAAATTGCCTGGTTAAAATGTTGATCGGCAAAAATGGGGAGCAATTACAACTGTGAAAAGCTGGGCCGTGTTAGAAATGTTGAACCACACCGCAGGACGTTGAGCTGTGCCAGTGGGATGTTGAACCGCGTTGCAGGACATTGAGCAGCGTTAGTGGGATGTTGAGTCGCCATTGCAGCCGTAAGGGGGAGCCGTTGCTCCAGCAGCCAAATAACCAGTATGCATCTTTGAGGTTGAACACCCGGTTGCCAAATATCCAGTCAACGAGTTGATCGGATATATGGAGAAGGCTGGCCACCCAAATTTGCTGACTACGTCTTGAGGCTTAATGCCTGGTTGCCAAATATCCGATCAACGAGTTAACCGGATAAGAAGGCAAAGAGACCAACTTTTGAGGAAGCAATTGCCGGGCTGCTTTTGGTAGGCAATTTTCCAGGCTATTTTTTAGGAGTGCATGACTGCTTTTGGGGAAATGGCCTGGTATTCATAAGAGGGTGATGGCCGGTTTGAATGAGTGGTTATTTGACTAGCTTGAGTAACCAAATTTTCGGAGACCTTGAGGATGATGTTTGGAGACCTTAAATACTAAAGGAATTTCCCGAAGACCTTGGGAATGATATCCGGAGACGTTGAATGCCAAAGGAATTTCTAGAAACTTTGAGGATGATGTTTGGAGACCATGGATGAGAATTCTGGAGACAATGGATGCCGGAGAAGTTGATTTCTGAAGACCATGTTGGTTCTCAGAGACAAAAATGGATTCCAGAGACCAAGATGCCATGTTGAATTTTTCGAAGACCATGAATATAGGAAAAGATGTCCAGAGACCATGGATGCTGGAGAAGATGTCTGGAGATCATGAGGAATTTACGGAGATGGCGAAGATGATCTGGAGACCATGAAGATGTCCGGAGACCAAGATAGTTTCCGGAGATCTTGATAAATCCTCCAGAGATCAAGATGCCATGCTAAACTTCCGAAGACTATGATAAACATCTAGAGACCATGCAGAATTTCCAGAGACGGTTTGATTAGGAATTGAATAAAATTCCGGAGACGATTGAGAAAGTTTTCGAAGACGCTTTTCAGAGATGATTTTCGAAGACGATTGAGAAAGCTTCCGAAAATGATTGAGAAAGTTTCCAGAGACGTTTTCTGGAGATGATTTTCGGAGACGATTGAGAAAGTTTTTGGAGACGCTTTCCGGAGATAATTGAGAAGGATTCCGGAGACGATTGAGAAAGTTTCTGGAGACGATTTTCAGAGAGAATGGAGTGGGCTTTTAGAAAATTTTAAGTAAATTCCCGGAGAGGAAGTTAAGGATGAATTTCTGAGGAAGAAATTTAGAGTGAATTTCTAAAGAAGATTTAGAGGAAATCTGGAGACGATTTCTGGAGGCAATTAGTGTTCATTTATTGGCATGTACTGCTATGTATATCCGAATTTCTGCATAAATAAAGCCTGTTTCTGAAAATTTTACACGGACTTATACTGATAAATCACTGTGGACTATGAAACTAAACTGAAGGGTTTTCAGACTGTTTCTATATATTCTGAAGCTAAACTAAAGAGTTTTAGACTGTTACTGTATGTTCTGAAACTGACCGAAGAGTTATTGTGAAATTCTGATTGATTTCTGAAATTGAAAAGGGTTTTCAGTTTTAAAAAAAGAAGAAAAATGTTTCAGATTTTGTTAATTAGGACCCAGAATTGATATACAGTTATGTGAGGTTCTCCAACATGCCTTAGGATATTACGGTAGTAATCAGAGATAACTCCGTCCATGGAGTTATACGTGGTCTCCTCTTTCCGGTGTTTACTGCGGTGGCTAGTATTCCTTCATTTTTGGAGGCCATAATCCTCCATTGGCTTTCATTCGTGTGCTGTAAACACAATCGGTCCCTATATCATCGCTGATACTGGCCTTTGATTGTGTGACGAAAAGACAATCTATTCCCAATTATTTGCCCCCTCGGCTAGTAAAGTATGCTAGTTGGGTTCCTAGGATATTTAACTAGAGTTTTCTGATGAATGCAACTGAGATTTGAAACTGCTTTATGAAACCATTGCATGTTTAAATAGAATCATACTTTGCTCCGGTTTTCATGAACTGCTTCTATTCTTCTGATCTGATTTCAACATGATTTTCTACCCTAACATATTTATGTTATAGCCTGAAAGCATGACTTATGTTTTCCGAGACCTGTTTATATGGAAATTATGCTTTCATTATGATTATTGCACGTGTTTCTTCTTATCTGCACATATATTTTGCATGAAAATATAAATAATGATTTCGAAAACCTATTCACATTGAATCATACCTTTCTCATGGTTTTTGTATATTGTTTCTATTCTCTGACCATTCATAGAACCTTCTGTATCTATGTTCTGTATGAGACCACTATAATCTGCATATTTTAGTACCTTGTTGGGCTTTAACTCACTGTTTTATTTTTTTTCCTCCAGATAAGGATATAAAGAAGACACTGGAGGATCACGTGTAGCTAGAGATTTACAAGGAAGGTTTTGGAGCCTCTGTGAAGCCTTGAAGGTTATCTTAGAGTAATGCTTTGGGGAGATTCTGATAGTTTTAATTGTAAACATCTAAATTGTGGATGGAACTATGTATAAATGATTGTAGTATGTTTTGCAAACTGTTAAAACTGTATTTATGCTTTTGCAGGTTATATCTTAGATATAGATGCCTCCGTAGGTTATATCTTGAATATAGATACTTCCACTATATGTTTCCTAGTCTCTGTACAGGTCTTAGACGACATCTCTTATCTGAATTTTGGTATAGTTGATAGGGTTATTAAATTAAGGCCATGGATGGCACTTGTGGTCCTGTGAATGCATATTGTAGGATGTGAATTATGATATTTGGTTAGTTGCATGCTTTTACAAGTCCCGTGATTATGTTGTGGTCATAAGTTTGAGGTTTGGATATTGAATATGTTCTGTACAAGTATAAATTGGCAGGTTATATATTTTAATTTTTGTCTAATTTTAGATGGAATTCTGCCAAAATTTTTACAGAAATTACTAATAAAAATATGTGAATTTTAAGAACTTCAGTTATTTATTCATTTGCATGATGTTAGGTTGTGTGCATCATAAAAAGAACTGCGGCACTTTGCATGATTAAGAACTTCTGATCTCTACCCATGGTGAACTTCGGACGATGCTCTTTAGACTTCGGATTTTTGAAATATCATGATTTATGAAAATGGTGTTTGACGGCCGAGAGCTACAGATATTAAATGTAGCAGTTTTGGCTGGTCAAGACTATGGATCTTAAATGTAGCGTTTGATGAGATATGATATGAAATATGATGATCGAGAGCTGCAGGACTCAAATATAGCAGTTACGAATGGCCGAGAGGTGTAGGCCTTAAATGTAGTAGTTATGAACGACCAAGAGCTGCGGGCCTTAAATGTAGTAGGTTTTTAGCATTGGGTTTTGAATCGTCATATATTTTGGAATGCATTCGCATGAAAATGAATTCGGCTCCTGTTTTGAGATTTCCTACAAATAACTTTGACCCATGAATTTTGAAAAGGACCTTAACCCACGCTTTATGCTTTATGCTTTATATGCATCTTGTTATCATGAATGAAAATTGTTTGTGGCCATATATTTATGCATATGGGTACCTTGCTGGACTTCTGTGCTCACTCCTCTTTTGTTTTCCTCTAGATGATAATGAGATTATGCCGGACGAGAAAGAATAGGGCCAGACCGTCTAACCAGGAAAGAGAAAAGTTGACCCAGATGCCTACAATAGTTGAATATTGACCTCAATGTATTTTGGGATGTTTTGGAAAATTTTGTATTGTGGACTTGCTATGTAAATAAAACAAGTATTTAGACACTTCCGTAAAAATTTTATAGTTGGTGGAATTTTTGTCATTAGTGGCATCTCACTCGTCTTTTGTTTCGCGTTGTAACCGATTGACACAGTTTTCTGGCCGGTCAAGATAAGGTTGACCTAGGACTTGGGTGGCCGACTCAAGAAGTTTGGCCTTATATGCGATCCTGTGTTGAGTAAAAGAAAATAAAAATTCTTAAGTCCACCCCTTTCATGTCATCATTATTTTTGGAATTTATGTATTTTATGTTCATGTCCGACAATTTGACAGAGGTCATATACGGTGGAATATGGCCGTTCTGTCGCAAGTGGTATCAGAGAAAGAGATGCCTTGGGTTTGATCAGAATTTATGCGGAAGCTTAGGGTAGGTTAAGAATCAAGGCTACACTATTCTAGAGAGAAGTGCTCTGACTTCTCTCTAGGTTTTTGAATTTCAAATTTGAAATTCGTTTCTGCCGTCTCTGACGGACGCTCCTCCCTTCTCTGTCAGCGGTGCTCTTCGTCGTCCATGGTCGAACCCCTTGCTCCCCCTCCGGTGTCCGTCTCCCCCATCCTTACCCGCACCTCCTCTCCTCAAATCTCCATTTCGCCCCCGTTAAACTCGACCTCAAAGCTTCCCTCACCTTGTTCCCAGGCCCTTGTTTCGACCGAGTCCCTGAAACGTGCTCCCGTCCAATCTGGTGGTAATGATGTGTCCTCCCATTCATGGGCTGAGGTTGTGAAGAAGGTTGGGTCTGGGCTTAGTTCTGAAATCCGTTTCTTCCCTCTCCGGGATTCCCTGTGTCCCGATAGTTCTCTTTCTCCTCCGGCAGAGGTCATCGAACAAGGAAACTCGTTTTGGAGTTATACTCTGGTGGGCTATTTCCTTAACTCTCCACCACACTTCATGGCTGTTAAAGCAATTGCCATGAAGCTCTGGTCTCGATTTGGGCTCAAGCAATCTGCTGGAAATGAAGGCGGGTTTTTTTTCTTCCGATTCCCGTCTGAAGAAATGTTGGAGAAACTCATTCGTGCCGGTCCATGGATTTTCTCCGGTAAAGCAATCTTCCTAAAACGTTGGAAGCCTGGAATGGAGCTATCAAAAGACGAACACAAGCGCTTTCCAATTTGGATTAAACTATCGAACATACCACTGGAATTGTGGTCGAGTGCTGGTCTGTGCTGGTTAGCCAGTAGGATTGGGATTCCTCTTCAAATTGATCCCATGACAGCGCGTATGGAAAATCTGTCATTTGCAAGGATATGCGTCGAAGTCGGTGTGGATGGTCCGTTCCCCAGCTCCATTGCTGTTCATCCTTGCTCTGCCTCAACCGAAGTTGTTTCGGTGAATGTGGCGTACAGCTGGAAGCCTACACGATGCGCCCGATGCCAACAGATTGGGCATCTGGAAACTAATTGCCGGTCCAAGTTAGTTCCTGGTAATTCTCATCCTAAGGTTTTGGGCTCAGGGCTATCTAACCCTGTCCCTTATGAAAGCCCTCATTCTGAGGATCATGTGGAGTCTGATTGCCGTGCATCTCTGCCTCCAATTGATCCGAATGGTATTGCTGGCCATCTTCATGATTCTGTGGTTGCAGATGCCTTACCCCAACCGGAGCCAATCACGACTCCAATTACTGTGCTAATTGCTGAATCGGATTCTGTGGCTGTAATTGAAAATCCAGCCCTTCTAATTGCTGATTCGCTGGCTCTTACTAGCCCAAATTACCCTTATCCTGTTTCTGTCCCAAATGGGGCCGTCCTAGATGAACCAGGCCCCTCAAACATTGGGTTGGTTTATCCCACGAAGTTTTTTACCCGTTCCCCTGTTCTGGACCCTCCCTCCTGTGAGTTGGAGTCTACATACCATCATTCATCCGATGATGTGGGAGGTGGTGATTGTAAATCACCTAATGGGGCCATTTTGGATTCCCAATCTTCTCCTGGTCAGCCGGTCCCCCTGTTACCAGATTCCACTAACTCTGAATTGCCGGCGCTGGCTCCTTCATTTGTTGAATTTGGATCCCAAACGTGCCCGGCGGATGACCCTGGATGTTTGGATGAATCTCTTGGTTATGTTTCGGTTCCTAACTCTCCAGATTCTGGGTCAATCCACCACCATTTGGATTTGG
>JAODPA010031358.1:0-12456 GCA_025585075.1 Nepenthes mirabilis
CGCCAGGCGCAGCACAAGTGGGCCATTTGTCATATTGGGCTAGGACATATATATCCCATGCCATGCCAGGCACGATACATTTACATATGGGCAGTCCAAATAAACAGGCCATGGCGGTTGACACAACTCATTTAATACCTCTAACTCTGTGGAATATAGAGCTAGCAAATCAATTGATTAGTTGAAGAAGAACATGCAAACAATGATTGGGTGTGATGAGGATATTTGGTAGATTTGATTTATTAGTTTATTTTATTAAATTTGTTTTCACTTTTTTCATATTTTGGAAATTTTCAGTGTAATTAGGAAATTACACTTTTTCCTATTAACATAGTGGTACACATCTTTATATAAGGATTTTAATTTTATTATTTTAATAGCTATGAATGAATGATATAATGAGTATGACTGTTGCCTAAATTATTCTCTTTTTCCCTTAGCATCTTCTTCCCTCCCTCTCATCCACCTCTTCTCCCTCACCCAACTGTCATCCTTGCTTCTCTTTCACCCCCTTCTCTCTTCTTCCCTCTTCTTCTTTGTGTCAAATTTGGCATTAGAGTTGAAATCCTAATTTTTAAACTTTTCTTAGTTCTCTAAAACCCATAACTCGTTCGCACCTCAAACAATTAGCCTACTACTTCTGCAAAACAGCCAACACCAACCACTATGATGCTACCTACCATTGTCAACTTTAGCAAGTAAGCAATGACAACCACCGGCAATGACAATACTTTTCCCTAACCAAGCGTACATTCACACAGCCAGAGACAACTTGGGAGTATCATGAGAAAAAATTGACTTTCCACCCCAAGAGAGTTAATGACAACATCCTGAAGATTTCATTCATTAGTTTATAATATCAAATTTGCATCCATATTTTTCATATCTTGAAGATTTCTGATACTCTATAATTTTAATAGTCTTTAGAATACTTTTGAAAGTTACATTTTATTTTTCCTAAGTCTATCATAGGACATCCTCCTCCTATGATTCCTGCTATGAGAGACAATCGAGGTAAGGGCATTGGAAACCCTAGAAGAACTCTCAAGTGCAATATTTCAAGGATAAAGGCTTTGGACACATTTCTTCTAATTGTCAAAGACTTTCTTATTTATGAGTGAAACGACTGAATGATGAACCTTTCAAAGAACAAATTTATAAACCTAAGCAAGAAGAGTTGATAGCTTAGATGATGATAATAATGATACCTTCTTAACTGTATTAGGACCCAAGCTATCATTTTTTCAAACCTAACACGCCACTAATGGTGTTGTGTAAAGTACGTTGACCTAATTCAATGATGCTAATGATTGGCATCATCATAACATCTTCCACACTTATATCAAGGTCAATGAAAATGCTTGTAAGATTATTGTAGATAGCGATGGTTGAATTAATGCCGTCTCAACTACTACCATTTACAGTCTTAGGTTAACAACCGTTCCACATCCTAATTAATACGGTGTCTCTTGGATTGATATCTCTTCAATAGCAGTTAAGGAACGTTCTCTTGTACCAAAACAACTTTTCAAGTACAAGGATCATATCTAATATAATGACATTCATATGGATGTGGATTATGCCATTTGTCAACTGCTCAACATCCCAATTAATATGGTGTCTCTTGGATTGATACCTCTTCAATAGCAGTGAAGGAACATTCTCTTGTACCAAAATAACTTTTCAAGTATAATGATCATATCTGACATGATGTCATTCCTATGGATGTGGATTATGCCATTTTAGGTCAAATTTGGTTGTACAACTTAAACTAACCCATTATCCACAACAATAGAAAGGATATAGTAAGCATAAAAGGATTGCATATCATTTGTCCTACATAGTTTGATTGTATAGTCATAGGAAAATATACTGTGTTTGATGTTGTTCTACAAGTCCCTTCAGCTTCTCCGGTGATCGTACCCGATCAGGCCCATCACGTACTTCAGGATTTCATAGTTTTCCCTGAGGATTCTCAAATCATTTACTGCCTTTCTGTGATATTCAACATGTCATAAACTTTATCCCAAACACATCTCTCCTAAATTTATCTCAAAATAGGATGAATCCTACTAAACATGTTAAACTCTAAAGGCAAGTTAGGAAACTCCTTCAAAGGGGTTCATTTGTGAAAGTTTTAATCCAAGTGCAATGCTAGCTCTCTTGACTCCTAAGAAAGGTGGGTTTTAGAGAATGTGTGTTTATAGTAGTGATATCAACAAGATCACTATGAAACACTATTTTCCCATCCCAATGCTTGACGATAAGTTGGATATGATGGACAGTTTTATGATCAATAAAAGTGGTTACCATTAGATCAAGATTTTCTGAGCAAAAGACAGCCTTTAAGATAGACTATCTTTATAAGTAGTTGGTCCTGTCTTTTGAGCTCTTCAATGCCCCTAGTACTTTTACAAAATCATGACCCATGCTAATGACCTTTTATGAGGCAATTTTGAGTGGTCCATTTTGATGGCATACCTATTCGTAGTAAGACCAAGGAGCCAACATTTAGACCATTTCCCACAAGTTCCTACTACCCTTAGGAAAGAGAGTATATGCCAATCTAAAGAAATGCTCCTCCCCATAAAGGGTTTTGTTTCTTGGTTTCATAGATTCTTTTGAAGAAGTTTTTGCTGATCTTGCAAAAATTCAAGTGATAGTAGAACCCAAATCCACCCATGATATTATCAGTTTTCATGGTTTAGATACTTTCTATTGTCGGTTTAACAAAGAGTTTAGCATGATCATAACTCTTCTTTCTAAGTGCATGAATTAAGGTGAACTTCATTGATCTCCTTAAATTGCTAGAGCCTTTAAGAGCATCAAGAAAAGGATGACAGAAGCCTCATTCATGCAGCTCCCTAACTTTTCTAAGGAGTTTGAGGTAGCGTGATGCATTTGGTGTAGGCACAGGGTGGAGTTCTTAGGACATTCCAAAGATTTGATTTATTGGTTTATCTTACCAATTTGCTTGCACATATTTCATATTTAGGAGGTTTCTAATATTTTATAGTTTTGGGAATATCTAAGATATCTATGAACGATTATATTTTATTTATATTATTTTTTATTTTAGGCCATGATTAATTAAAAAAATTATACTTATTTTCCAATTAAACTAGGAATAAGTATCTCTATATCAGGATCATAAAGATCAATGTTCCTAATTGTGTCTCACTTCCTCTTTCTTTTTCTTGCCCTCCCCTCTTGTTCATCTCTTCTCCCTCCCTCTTAGTTCTCCCTTTCTATTTCTTCTCCCCCTTCCTCTTCTTCCCTCTCCTTCCCTACATCAGGGCGCCTTCCCAAAAAATTCAGTACATAGATGACAAAGGTGACATAAGTAACTTCAGAAAAAATTGCAGATGAGTAGCTTGTAGATAAGGTTGACATTTGGAGAAATATCCTGGATAAATAATATCCAAAAGTACAAAATTAAATATCCAACGTCTTGCTTGTGAACTTCTGGGCAAAGGTCTAATAAAAAGACTAATGCGGATTATTTTGGTACAGGTTAGAACAAGTCAATTTTTTAGCAAGGTGGGCAACCAGTTAGCTTCTGTACAGCCCAGGGATCATATGAAAGACTAGATTGGATGAGAGTTGAACTCAAGAAATTACCCCAGGCTCCATCCAATGAAAAAACCCAGGTTCTGTTAGCCCCAGCAAGAGAATCTGTTTTTTCCTTCAGTCAACAGCAAGCTGTTCCAGCAACAGATTATTTGCAGGAAGATGATTGGTGCCCCGGTAGCCACTGTTGAAAGCTCAGAAAATGCCTAAGCAAGTTTAGAAGGCTTCGCTTCTCATATCTTCTTCCACTAATTTGGCAGAATTTGCCTCCCAAAATATCAAAAGAAATAGCTAATTATGATTATGTAGCAAGTGATGACTGAATAAGCTTGCCAACAGAAGCATCACCACTCAACTGTGCTGAGCCAGTGGGACAACAAATAGTTATTTGCATTATTTATAACTCCACATCCCTCCTTTTAACCACAGAGAAATTTGGCACCATGAAATTTCCACCATTGGAAATGGCCCCTAAATTCTCTCTCCTTTTCAATTCAAGTAGCGGGCCTTCATGCTCATATTCCATGGCTGTAAAATTTGCTTGATTCAGTAACTGTATTTATAACGGATGAATTTCCAAAGACTTTGCCATGTCACCTTTGAGCTTCATTTTCATGATTTCAGTTTGATAAGATCACAAAACAAGAAGACCCTTCGAATACATCTCAATCGACCATCCATTAACTGATTGACACTGCATCCTCAACCACATAAGTGGAATTTGTAAGCATACATCTGCTTCAATCCAATGACATTAGTATCCAACAGAATCACTCAATGGTTTGAAAGCAAGACAAATGCTCAGGGAACCACGCAGAATAAAGCTTTTCCACCTCTGCCAAAAATAAAAAACTACCCAGTCTAGACCTTGCAAAGCTGGTTCCTCCTCTCACCCAAGTAGAGTATGATCCTTCTAAACAGCCATCAACAGACCCAAACTGATGAAATCCTTCCATTGATGATTAAAAAAAGGCAAAAGAAATGGACCTCCCACAAACATATAGAACTTCTGCAAAATTCTCTCCCACAACAAAAAGGAACACATACTAACAGTCCCATAGCATTGCCTGTCCCATATACACCAGTAAACTAGACTATGTCTCCTCATTTTGAAGAACAAATAAAACCAAAACACCCCAAAATGGATCCTTAATCAATACAATGCTTCTCCCACACAATTACTACTCCACCGCAGGTCCTAGCATAGAGCATTAACTAACTGATAATCCCCAATGGCCAAAGCAATGCCCTTGGCAAATATTACTCTACTGAATGGAGAGATTATACAGCTTGCAGATTTTAATCTGGAACTTGACTTCCCTATTCTTCATTTTGTCCCTCAATTATCTACTTTCACAAGACATAATTTCAAGGTTCCTGTAAACAAAATTGAGAGCAAAACTTGATGAATCCCAGTTTCTCTTCCTTTCTGTTGTCATGATTAGCAACAGAAACTAACCTTTCCCATTGCTTTTTTTTCTGCAACTAACCAACTTTTTGTTACAGGGTCTCAGCAGATAGATCTATCATCCTATCACAATACCCAATGCGATACCTAAAAACTTTCCCAAAGACTTCATCCTATTTTCAATACCCACCTCAAAAGTCCGAGAGCTTCCTCAAAAGAGAATAGAATCTTTTCAAGCATCAATGAATCAGTACATTTACATTCTTCAAATTACCAGCAAGTTGCAAGTCTGCTTGCTATAACCCAACAGCTCATTCCCCTCCTTGTCTGCACCCTTAGCTCACCACAGCAATGTTTTCCTTTACAGGTCCATGAGATTAAGCAACTTGATATAATCAAGCCTGAAGCACTAAAAGAAAACAATATATTACAGCCAAATCAACCCAAATCACAGCCCTTGCATTTCTTTCCCTCCAAACAACCCAAATCACAGCCAAAGGAACTTCACAAGCATTTTCCTTCTTCTCCCTTCTCATGAAAAATGAACCATACCCAGATCCACAGCACATCGTAATTTCACCTGCCTGAAACCAAATGATTCACCAAGAACAAAGTAGGATATCAGAGCATCCTAGCTGAATGATGACATGAATAGGTGCTGCACCATTTCACATTGTGAATTGCATATAAAGCATCTATGAGGAATCATGAAACCCCTCCATCGGCTAATTCAGAGTAAGACACCTTTCCAGGCAGATTCTCACAGCAAGCAGGAGCCTTCAATGGAAGCACCGCACTTCAAAATCGATATCAGGGGAAACCAATTCATTTCCATCATATCCGTCATGCAGTTTCTTAAACAAGGATGTGACAAAAATGCCTCCAGATAATTCTATCTTCCACACCTGAATTTAGTCCCAACTCTTAAGTACACAGCACAACAGCAAGTGAATAAGCTCTCATAAAGAAGCTTGTACTTGACTGTTCTGAACATTTTAAGGACACCAGGTAGCATTGCCTAAACCCGATTGATCACAAGGTAGCCACATCACTAGGAATCTTCAATTTTTTGGCTCGAGTCCTTCAGAAAAGCTCCTATCATCTGGCCTAAATCAACAGTTGTACAGCAACAACAATAAATCATCAGTTCCTGATGTTCTCATGTGTGTTCAAGTTCATAGTTTTCAAATCAAGGCCTTTCAAGTAAATTTCGTGGCTGTGTTAACTCCAGTTAATATGCCATCATTATCATCACTTCAGTCACTGCCAGTCATTGGCGAGACCGTCTCATGCAACCATCTGAAATGCTCCCTCCTTTCTTGCAAAATCAGCCATGAGACCTATGACAAATTCACAGATACTGTTGCCAACTTCTGTCAAAATTTTGTCACAAGACAAAAGAGACAACAACCCAATCAATCTAACTTCACATATTCCTACATATGATTCAATTTACCCAAGCATAAAAATGAAAATCATCAGTTTTCAAATAATTTTTCAGTCATCAAGATTCTAATCTCCCTCATCCATCATCTGGAAAACTTCCTACAAAGATTAAAAAGTATTCAACAAATTGAACCCATATAATTCACGACCTAAGCAACAGTCTATATACCCTGCAATAAATATCTACCCATCTTGTTCCCCTTCACTCCTGAGGAGCAATTTCTCGCTTCTCTAGTTCTACCAATAAGATCTCTCCCAAGATCTACTGAGCACAATGAACAAGTTTATGCCATCAACCCACCTTTTAAAGGAGTAACCACAATCACCCAACTGTCAAGCAAAAGCTCCTCTTGAAAGACACCTCTGCTATCCCCATGGTGCTTGAGAATACAACACTGAAATTTCTATTTGCTACCCTTTCTATCACCCTTCTGGCTGTTGTTGCCTTCTTATCCACAGGGAAGCAGTTTTGCTCGTCAACTCCCTTAATACTGGAGTAATGGCATTTGGCCAACCATCAAGTAGAAACTGATGAAAGAGAAAAACAAAAGAAAAATTAGGCAAGAGTGCAGGAAAGTCAGAAGGGTGAAGAATAGAGGGAGAACAGAAAAAGAGGAGAGAAGACAATTAAGTATCTCACCAATCAATTTATCCAACCGGAATAATAAAAGAAACACAAGAGTCCTTATATGGGCGGAAATACCTACTCTAACTATGAAACACAATATAACTATCCTGACAATATTAATGACATAAAATATAGAAATAAAGGAATAATATTTTCCACTTACTAACATTAAGATAATACTGTAATCTCCTTAATACACTGCAAACTACTAAAAATATAGAATTATAACAATTTTTTCTTAAATAGCCTAACCAAAATATAAAAATTAATCTAGTGTCCAGCATCAGGCTTCTGCATTCATTCTCTATCATTCTTCCCTAATTAAAACCAACCCTTTTAAAAAACTGTAGGAGCAGGAAGAGCAGCAAGAAAGCATAAAAATAAACCTCACAAGGGAAAATTTGGTCTTATACTCCTAACAAAAATATGATTAAAGCATTTGTTTCTTGATAGCTACTGTCAAGAATTCTTCCGGAACAACAAAGTAAATATAAGAAACTTCTTCAACAGCAAGTTGGTTGCATTGGGGATACTTCTTTCTTGAGACAAACCTCCACAACTGATTCATGAATCCTTTAAGGATCAAATCTAGCAGAGCAAACTTCAACAACATTTCCACGTGTAGCATTAAAAAGAACCATTTTGTCTTCTCTAGTGACACACTTCAAAACTACAGCAAGAAGCTCGTGTAGCATATCCATCACTCTTCAATGAAAAGTGTCATGATTTTCTCCATTTATGAAACTTTGTTTTTTAAGTGAAAATGTAACACTCTATTGCTGATATATGTATTATAACATCAGAATTAATTGTATAAAATAATTTTTTTAGAAAAATTGTGCGTTTGAATGAAAAATCAAATGTTCAAGGAAAGAGGACCGATGCTCGACTCAAGCAAGTGCGGCACTTGAGCATGACTAGCAGAATAGGTAGTACTCAGGTGTGGTTCGAGACACGCTTGTGTGTGGAAGGGTTAATAGCCCCATGCCTAATGGAAGCACGACTGGCACTCACGCGCCAGTTAGTATTTAAGCAGCAATTGGCTAATTTCTAGTCATTTTGACCTAATATTTGAGAAAGGAGGAGGGATAAAGAGAAGAAGGGAGAAAGTGAAGAAAGTCAATTTTGAAGCATTTTTTGTATTAGATCTTGACTTAAGGCAAATACATCTAAGCTATTTCTTCATTTGTTACTTAAACTTTTAGCATATTCCATTCCATTCTTGTTTAAATGTACATACATGTAGTCCTACATTGTCCTTTGCTTTTAATTGCATGCATGTCCATATTGTTCACTTTTTATAATACTTTGAAGGCTTGTGCCTAATTTTGTGAAATTTGTTAAGAAATCTTAAAATCTTTGGATATTTAATGATGTATGTCTCTTTGATACAAGTATTTGACAAAAACTTTACATTAAAATTTGTAAAAATTATTTATTTTCTTAGGTGAAAATTTGTATATTTGTTATTTCTTACATAATCTTTTATTTTGTCTAAATAAAAATCACTGTAAAAAATTAATAAAATATATTCAGACATTTCACAGTATATAAATTTGTAAGACGGGACTATTAACTAACATCCACAAGTTCAATGAGTGGCGTTTGTCCCCGTCTATATAATATATAATAGACAGCCAACTCACGGATTTTAAATAGTGGCATATGGCTCAAGCTATGAGAAAATGTATATCCCAACCTTTGATATTCAACCTTAGTTGGCTAGGTAATCACTAGTCCTTGGTTCTTATTTATTCCATATTTCGCTCATAATTATTGATAATTGGAAATATGATAATTATCATATTTTGTCTTGTATATCCTCAATATATATATATATATGATTTACTAAGCATTAAACTTACTCTTATCATATTTTGTAACTCTATAGACTAGTGGGCTTAGATTTCTTGCAAGGTATTTGGATCAAAAAGAATTCCGAAATATTAGTTATGAATGTTTTTATTTGTATTTGGGATTGTAATTGTTTGGGATAAATGTTTAAACAATCTATTTGGAATGGTTGAATCATTGGCTAGTGCGCCTTAAATTATGATTTGTATGATGGATAAATGTTGGATTTGGTTTGGATGTTTTTCCTTGTATCTTGGATGGTTTGAGTAAGTATTATGATTTAATGTCAACCTTCAAATTGTTGACCACATCCCAAGACAATATATATCTATTGGATTTGCATAATGCTTTGTTGCAGGGTCACATTCCGGTATTAGTCAAGTGTGTTGATGGCATTATTGTTTGAGTTTTGTACCGGGGTTGTGACAGGAAATCAATAATCAATGTGAAGAAGTGTTGAAACTTATCAATGGAAGGAGAATCAAACTCAAGATCTAACATGATGACAAATAGTCTTAACCTTAGCAAAAACTTCAAGAATTGACATTCTTTTTATCATAGCCTGGTTGGATTCATCATGAAGCTGCTCTAAGGACTAAATGCTCAACTTGAATACTTCTTTCAAGCAACCATCACCATATGGAACATCTAGATCTTTAATCCTCAATATCTCAGTGGGACACAAAGCAACAAAAACTCTGAAATGTGCACTTCATGGTTCAGAAACTCATCTGCAGATTCATTAGCGGAGAAACTGCATCTTGTATTTCTTTGAAAGAGACTTGATCAACTAACAAAAAATAACTTTCAACTTGATCCAGCAGAACTAACTATCTGAAATGTGAAGATGGTGGAGAAAGGAATTGATTGAAAAGATTTTAACTCTTCTGCAAAATCCTTGCAGTTTAAGCATCATATTTCTGTGTTGAGAAATCAAGGGATTGAACTGCAACTTGGTTCAGTCAACTGAAACCATGTATAGTCGAGTGAAAAGTCAGCAAGAGATGGAGAAATTTCATGTACCTTTACCAGGACTGGTTCATTGATTGATGTTCTGTAAGACCTAGTTTCAGACGATTGAAAGACATTCAGTCCACTAAACTTGGGTGTCCAAAATGCAAGCATTCTGGAAGTCACCAATATTATATAGAGTCCCATAAAAAGAGATTTGGATAACTGAAATAGATAGTTTCAAGCAAACTTGTCTCAGCCGATTGAAAGTGCCCATCCGAGCCAAAGTCTGTTTACCAACCAACCAAAATGTGACACATGGCATAGTTTCAATTTTCAAGCGACTGAAATGTGACATTTTGTAATCTTAACAGCTAGTTTGTCAGAGCCCTAGTTTCATGTGAGTGAAAATAAAACATAGTTTCAGTCAACTGGACTCACATGGACAGAAAAGAGCTTTCAGACTTGTTGCTAATTAACTTTGGATCACTGTAAATAAGAAATTTAAACCTCCCAAACACTCCGTGATGATTCTAATAGGCAAATCTAATTACTGCACCTGTAGTGCTTTTCATGCACATATATGTAATTTGAGAAAATCTAAAATGTTCCTAACTCACATCTTCTGAGTCACGTCAAAGGGCTCAAAGACAATAATCTTAACATAGTAGTTGTGCTTCATTGATAAATCCACCTTGAAATTGAGATGTAACTTTGTATTTACATCACGTTCTATTCAATATTGAAATCTTTCAGGTGCAAGAGTGAGGTTGAACTCTTTAGTTTGAACAAAAATAAGTGGGAGCTTCAATCGTGTGATTATATTTGGCGAGGGTTGTGAATAACCCTTCGTGCTTGATTGTGTTAATTTGTAAGGATTTGGTGTGGAGCTGTGAAAACACCAAATCAGCACTCAACCCACCAAAAGTACAAGGATTAGGGATTGTAGTTTATATACTGAGAGAGAAACTGGGTAATAGATTAGTGGGGAATTTAATGCCTTGAGACTTCTACAAATTGTTGTGCTACTTGTGTTTAAGATTCCCTATCGCCCTGGGTAGTAAATTGTTAAGTTGCTAGAAGATACCAACTAGATCAAATTGATTAGTCAAATCAAGCTATGGGAAAATCCATCATTTTGTCATACAGCTTGATTTTAAACTCAAATTGAGCTAAACAAATTGGTATACTAGGATCATAGCAAGTCTTTGTGGTTTAATTTGTCAAAATTAAAAAACTTCCATTAATCTTGTATCGTAAACTTCACCTGCTTTAGTCTTGGAGTCTTGGTGCACTGCTGCTCTGTTGTGATTTGAAATTACTTAATCAAGCCTAACTATATAACCTCGCACCAAGATAAGTTGCAATGACTACACTTACTAAACAATTCATTTTACATTAGTAACTTAAACATATTTCATAGATTTGATTGCACTCTTGCTAGCAAAGCTCATATAGATAGTTGGAAAAGAAAGATAAAATTAGTATACACCAAATTCAGTCAGTTGTACCTAGGTGTGGAGAAGCTGGCAGAGCAAGAAACAGTCAGTTGTCACTAGAATCAATGCCTAAACAGAATATAGGGCCCTTGCTCAAAGTACATGTGAAGGGCAATGGCTGAAACAATTACTTAATGAATTAAGGGTGCCAATTAAAGAGTCCATGAAGGTGTTCTGTGACAATTTGGCAGCCATAAGCAGTGCAAAAAAACTTATTTACCATGATAGAACTAAACATGTGGAGATAGACCTGCATTTCATCAAAGAAAAAATTGAAGCAAGAATATTTTAACCAAGACTCTTCAGGTAGTGGTTAAAATATCCACTACTCATATTCAAGTAATGGCCATTTTAACCAAGGCTCTTCCAAGATTAAAATTTGAATAATTAATTTCCAATTAGGAAATGATCAATATCTATACACCAACTTGAAGGAGAGTGTTGAATGATCTCAAAAATCATGAAGATCAAGTGATGATATTATCTTAATTCCTTCTATGCTTCCCTTAATAGGATTGTCCTTGTTTGAATAAAGAGATAAGGATGTCCCTAATTTATTCTTCTCTATTTTTTTCCATTCTTTTCTAAATGCATATTATTAAGGAGGATTTGAGAAATCAGTGGCAGATCCTGTTATCACCTCAGATCCTCTTATTCCTCTATTTTCTGATTTGTGTAGTAATAAGTGAGGAAATTAAAACAATCAATATTATCCAAATCTGTTCTAATTTTACAAAATAATATCAGAGCATCAACTCTAATCCAAAACCCACTCTCTCCCATGCCAAAAATATGGCTCAGCCACTGGAATGTCTACAGAAAACCTAAACCCAAAAACTGAAATTACAGCACCAACCAGTCATGCAGCAACAGACATCTTACAAGACAAACCAAGGACTATGCTGGATGATACATTGCAGACCCGCAAATTGGAAGCCCAAACGATCACCTAAAGGCCATAGGTTCATGACAAACGGTGAAGAGAAATCATCCAGACCGCTAAGTAACTTTCATATAGCCTTAAGCGCCCAGAGGAAGAATCACAACCCTTGGATAGTTGACCCCAAGGCATCAAATCACATGACAAGTCATGATGCACT
>JAODPA010031369.1:0-12456 GCA_025585075.1 Nepenthes mirabilis
CATATCTGGATTCGACTTCAAACAGATTCAGATTCGTCTAAATTACTTAACCCGACTCCGTTCACTAAGTTCGAATCCTGCACACCACTAAAATAAATAAGAGGTCAGTGTGTCGACGGGAGGTTGTCCCACTGAAAATACACCGATACTCAAATCAGTAAAGCCTTCTAAACAGGGAAGGTAGACTGGAAAGTAAGAGAGGGAGAGAGCGATTTGATTGATCGGGAGTGTTGGCTTGTCGAGAACGTGAGCTATTGCTTCCGACTCACAGAGAGTATGAGGAAGCGAAGTTCCGAAGGCGTGGAAGCTTCCGAGAACGACTCTCGGAAAGCCGAATAGGTCTCCGGAAATTTGGAGGCCTTTGGTAGGATTGGATGATGAACGCCTGGGTATAGTGGAAGAGACGATGAGCCTCTGTCCAGTACTCTGTAAGCGTTCATAGGTGCCTTTCTCAGTAAGGGTTTACCTTGTTTGAGTAAGGGTTTTTCCTTGTGAGAATTAGAGCTTGTATCAGTCAGTGTTTTGCGTAAATAAGCTTGTGTAAGTAAAAGCTTGTGTAAGTAAGAGCTTATGTACGTAAGAGATTGTCTGTAAGTCATAACTTTGTTTGTAAGAACTTTTTTGTGTACGTAAGAGATTGTCTCTCCCCTGAATGAGAATTCTAGGGTTTACTTAAAGGATGATAGGGTAATCTTTCTCGGTTGGAAGGTGTGATCCCTAGCGTTATTCTAGGTGGCCTTCCTATTACAGGGAGACGCCAGTTGTCAAATTGGCTGAGATTACTTCCTTCACGGCGGTCAGCAGCTTTTCACGTTGCTTACCTTCATTCTGTATATTTTACCATTGGAGAGCCCCAATTGGCAGGAGATTAAAAAAATCTGGCGCCTTCCTTATGGGAAGGGCGTTGATTTTATCAATGTCCTTTTTAGGTGCTGGCTGAAATCGTGGAAGGTACTAAAAGAGCTGTTGCTGTTCGTTTGCTGGATCGTTGGCTCAAGTGGGCCAGGTCCGTAAAAAGCCCTTTTTAGACCTGCCGCTACAGTACAGCCGGTCAACACTCAAGTTGACCATCTGTATGCGAGTTGGCTTTTTGCTGAGGTCTGGACGATCAACGCTGGCGTTGACCATCTTCGGCCTTTTAGGATTTGGGCATGCTCTCCTGTTGGGAAGTTTTTAAGTTGACCATCCAGCAGGCCGTTTTGGGCCTTCGTTGACCTTGGGCCAGCCTATTTTTGGTATACCTATCACTAGCCCCCATGCCAGTGACCAGAATTCTGGCCTCCGGTATATTCATGATGGGATGCCCCTCACTACCCTTTGTCGCTTGAGGATCTCAGAGGAGGATTCTATGAAAGGCGAAGAGGGAAGTTGACCGGAGCTGTCTTTGGTCAATTCCGGAGAAGAATGTTGAACGGAACTGTTGACCGTTTTTGGTCAGTTTCGGAGAAGAATGTTGATCGGAACTGTTGACCGTCTTTGATCAGTTCCGGAGAAGAATGTTTGATTGGAGCTGTTGACTGTCTTTGGTCAGTTCTGGAGAAGAATGTTGATCGGAGCTGTTGACCATCTTTGGTCAGTTCCGGAAGGCTTTTTGCGAGCCCTGATTGATGCGTGGCAGTCAGCCGGCTTGTCAGGCCAAAAGTAGACACGCGTCTTCTTTTGGTTAGGCGGATATCCGGGTCATTAATACGTTGGAGATTTGCCTTTTGAAGGGCAAAACAAGGAGCGCGATACGTGGCAGGACTGACGACGTCCTTTCTGAGGGGTTTTATGGCGTTTTGCCATTTAAGTTTCCCTCCACGCTTTGAAATTCTTCTATGCCTCCTTGCTTCGTCTTCTTCGTCTTCGAATTTCCTTCTCCAAAAAACCCGAGCCCTTTCTGCAAGCCATGGCCTCCGTCGCCGACATCGCCTCTGTCCTTAGAGAGGGTGACGTAAAAGCATTATGCGTTGAGTTCAATATCCCGAAGGATGTTGCATGGAGGGTCTCAGGTAAGGACGACAGAGCCTTCTCTCCACCGGTAGGGCACATCACGATATATGAGGCCCACCTAAGGAGCGGCCTCTGTCTTCCTCTGCCGGATGACTTGCTGTCCGTCTTGCAAGCCCTACGAGTTTCAATTTCTCAACTTCACGCCAACGCCATACGGTATATCTGTACCATCTGTGTTTTCTTTCGTAAGCATTCTAAGAGGCTGAGGATGCCAATGGTGAAGGGGCTTTTCAAAATAAACCAGGGAGGCAAATGATTATCGCTCATCCCCTGTTTTGGCCTAAAAATAAATACGGCCATTTATAACTCGCTCAAAAACTGAAAGAACCGGTTATTTTTCATGAGCGTGGGGGCGACCTGGCTCCTTGCGAAGGACTGAGGCTAGGTGCCAGAGGTGTATACTGGGACGTCGTCTGTGGTGGAGATGACGTCCTTAGAGTGGTTAACCAAGCTGGTCAAAGACCACCTCGCTGACTTCAAGAGGGACTTCTTGGTCTCTAGGGCAGAGACCAAGAAGGTGAACTGGGGACTGCATTCCCCGGTTCAAAAGCCCATGCCGCCGGCAAGGATGATGCGGCCAGAGGACTCAAAGGGTCTACTTATCCGTATTCGCCCCACAGATGAAGGCTTTATTGGTCCGCTACCTAAGAGGGTATTGGAAATGCCTTCCTCGTCGTCGTCGTGCCCCGATTACGTCGTCGTTGGGATCTATAGCAGCCCCGACAGCACCCGGGCACGGAAAGGACCTTCGAAGACCTGCCGGTGGCCATGGGAGAAAATATCATCTTGGCGCAGCCCGCGCCGCAGGTGGCTCCTCGAGCGGTGCAAATAGAGTCTTTTACGGAGCTCGCCTGTGAGCCAATGGTGGAGGCACAGGAGCATCCGTTGGCTCTCCAGTCGTGCTAACTCCTGCTACGGAGCCAATAGTAGAGTTTGATCCTCCGGTAGTTGCTGCGGAGGTTGTAGTCGGGGAGCCTGCGGTTGCTATGGACGACATTGATGAAAGGCTGCTGGATGAGATCCTGGAGGAGGCTGCCACCGGCTCGGCTCTAGAGGACGTCGCTCCTGGCCCACCCCGGCCTGGGCTAGGTCTGGAGGCTAGGCCCGAGAGGCCCGTGAGGAGAGTTTGGGAGGTATAATTCTTGGTGATGGCTTTCACGTACTTTTTCCTTTCTCAGATTTCTAACTTGTTCTTTGTTTGTCTTTCGTACAGTCGTCGAAGCTGGCTGCCGCCATCATCAATGCGGTGGAGCAGCGTGACCGGGTGATCGCTGATAGGGAGGCGGAGATCTCCTGGCTGGATGCTGGGCTGGCTGCTTCGGGGGGGAGCACCGTGAGGGGGCTGCTACCCTCGAGACTGTCCTGGTGGAAGTGAAAACGATGAATGCCAACTTGAAGGCTGAGGTCGTGGACTTGAAGGCCGAGGTTGCCCATTTGAAAGGAGAGGGTGATCAAGCTAAAGCGCGGATCAATCGACTTACCGGGCGAGTAGCAACCTTGGACAACAACTTGAGTCTCCGTATCCGCCCTATGAGGTTGAGGGCATGATGCATGCGTGGCTGTTGGAGGGGTCAACGTCAGTCGGCGCATTGTGCTATTGTTCGATCCCGACTTCCCTGTTGACCTCATCAATCTAGCCAACAGAGTGGCGCAGCGTAGAGACGACCTCGTAAGGGAGCCCCGTGATAGTCAGAGGCCTCTGTCGACCCCGTAGCCTCTTATGTTGTATATTTTTGGGACCTTCCTTATATTTATGTACATAAGATGTAACTTGTAACACATTCAGAAGCAATAAAATGAAAGTTTTTTCAACTTTGTGTCCATTTGCCTTTACTACTTTTGTGTTTGCATTCTTGTTACATTGGACGGCTAACTTGGTTGGCAAGCTGCCATTGTTCTGCTGCCTAAGGAGTGAGATCCTTAGGCTTTGCAGGCGGTTGTGTTAACCAGCCTGGTGGCACTACCCAATTGCTGACTTGGGCGGCAAACGATGGAGAAGGATGATTCTCCATCCGACCGTCGCTGACTGATCACGCTATCTCCTCGTAGAGGAGGTCATTGCGTGTGCTGCATAAGCCCCCTAATATTTTGACCATTATTGGGCTACTTGGATGACCAAGGTTTAGATACGACCGCTAATGGGCCGCCTGGATGACCAGGGTTTAATACGATCGCTTTCAGGCCGTTCGGATGACCGAGGTTAATATTAGACCGCTTATGGGCCACCTGGATGACCAGGGTTTAAATACGACCGCTAACGGACCGCTCGGATGACCGAGGTTCATGTTTAACCATTTATGGGCCGCCTGGATGACCAGGGTTTATTAACAAGAGGGTGAGGACCCTCCCGACTTAGGGGCAGTCTAAGTCAGGTAACTTGCAAAGCAAACACATATACATGCACATAGGAGGGGTAGGCAGTATGCTAAGTAAACACTTATTTTGGCAAATTTAAAACAAGAAAGTGAATGCACATACACACAATAATGCAAATGCGTACCTGTGCCTTTTACTGGAAGTAGCGTCTGAGGTGGATTGCGTTCCACGTTCGCGGAACCAGCTTCCCGTCCTAGCTCCGGAGCTTGTAGGCTCTATTTCACAGGACGGCGGAGATGAGGAAAGGCCCTTCCCAATTAGGGGAGAGCATATTGCGGTCAACCAGCTTGCCTGTGGCTTCGACGCCTCGTAGAACCAGGTCTCCAACATTGAATCGTCGTGCCTTAACCTTTTTATTGTAGTATCGGGCAATCCGATATTGGTAGGCCGCTGTCCGTACTCTGGCGGCGTCGTGGGGTTCCTCTAATAAGTCTAGGTGCTCCCTGATTTTTTTGGAGTTAGTCAGTGGGTCAAAGGACTCCACCCTAAGACTTGAAAGCCCAATTTTGATGGGGATTACCGCCTCAGTCCCGGAACAGAGGCTGAAGGGCGTCTCGCACGTTGGTTCCTTTGGAGTTGTCCGATAAGACCAGAGAATAGAGGGGAGCTCGTCCGCCCAGGAGTCCTTTGTATCATCCAGCTTAGTTTTTAACCCATAGAGTAGCGTTCAGTTCGTGACCTCCACCTGTCCATTTGCTTAGGGGTATACCACCGAACTGTGGACTAGCTTGATGCCAAGGATGGCGCAATACTTGGTGAATCATTTTTTCAAGAATTGGGTTCCGTTGTCAGTCACAACAACCTCGGGGAAGTTGAATCTACAAATGATGTTCTGGTGAAAGAATTCTAGGGCGTTATGTTCCGTAATTTTTGCCAGTGGAATGGCCTCGACCCACTTGGTGAACTTCTTTTGCCCTGTAGCAATGGGAAAGGGGCCGAGAAGATCGAGCCCCCATTGCGCAAAGGGCCAAGGAGCCTGAAAGGTCTTCAGGTCCGCAGATGGCTGGCGGTGAAGGGTGCTGTGAAGTTGACAGCTTTTACATCTCCTCACAAACTCAAGCGCGTCCTTTTTCATCAAGGGCCAGTAGCAGCCCTGGCGCATGACTTTAAAAGCTAAGTTTTTTTCCACCAATGTGCGCTCCGTAAATCCCAAGGTGGACTTTGCCTAAAGCGTGTCAGCCTCTTCAGGAGTTAGGCATCGAAGGTACGAGGTCGAGCAGCCACGGCGATATAGCCATCCGTCAACCACAGCATACCAGCCGACCGTCTTCCTGATCCATTTGGCCTGCACTACCTCTTGTTTCTCGATGTTGGGAGTGTTTAGGATCTCCCACATGTCCCTCAAGTACTGTTTCAGATTTTTGGTTGCAGCAACTCTGGTCTGCTGGTCCACCTTCCTGTTTTCAGTTCGGGGAACATGAACTAGGGTCAACTTGTCAAAACCCTGGGCGGCCTCTCTTGTCTTTGCCAAGTACTTGGTCAAATGAGGGTTGTTCACCTTAAAGCCTTCGTTAACCTAGTTAATGATTAGCACGGAGTTGCTGTAAACTTTCAGTCTCTTGGCAGTGCATTCCTTAGCTAACCGCAATCTGACTAACGGGGCCTTGTACTTGACAACATTATTGGTTGCGGGGAAATTGAGCCTGAGGGAGTATTTCTCCTCAAACCCATCGGGGGTCATAAGGACCACTCCAGCGCCACTGCCTGTGTCCGTAGAAGATCTGTCTACGTGGAGTATCCATTACGAAACTCCGTCAAGTAGTTCCGCACTTTCTTCGGGTTGTTCCTCGAGAACTGGGGTTGTAGTTTCAACAATGAAATCAGCCAGTGCCTATGTCTTTACAACAGGCCTAGGCTGAAATTCGATGTTGAACTCACCCAAATCGATAGCCCATTTTACCAACCGTCCAAAAACGTCGGGTTTCTAGAGTATACTTTTCAAATGCTGGTCTGTGAGGACCGCTATCCGATGGGCCTAAAAATAGGACCTTAACTTTCGCGCGGAGAATTTAAATGCCAAGGCTAGTTTTTCTGTGCGCAAGTAGTGGGTCTCTGGCGCAGTCAACATTTTACTCACGTAGTAGACCGACCGTTGAATGTCAGAGTCCTGGTGCACGAGAACAGAACTGAGGGACACCTCCGACACCGCCAGGTAAAGGTATAGTTCCTCTCCACCATTGGGTGACACTAACAATTGTGGGCTGGCCAGATACCGCTTCAGTTCATCGAAAGCTGACTGGCTGTCTGCCGTCTATTGAAACCCATTGGATTTTATCCCTCTAAGGGCCTTGAAGAAGGGCTAGTACTTATCGTCGGACTTCGTGAGAAAACGGGACAGTGCTGCCAGCCTTCCAATCAATCGTTGGACGTCCTTTATGCTCCGTGGTGGAGCCATATCGGCGAGAGCCTTAATCTTCTTTGGGTTTACCTCAATCCTTCGTTGGGAGACGATAAAACCCAGGAATTTGCCGGAGGCTACCCCAAAGATACACCTAGCACGGTTCAGCTTCATGTGATACTTACGGAGCACCTCGAACGACTCTACCAGGTCGCGGATGTGGTTGCCAGTGACCTTACTCTTAACGAGCATGTCGTCGACATAAACCTCAATGTTGTGACCAATCTGTTTTTTGAACATTTTGTTGACCAGTCGTTGGTAGGTCACTCCAGCGTTTTTTAGTCCAAAAGGTATAACTTTGTAGCAGTAGGTGCCCTGATCAGTTATGAACAATGTGTGTTCCTCGTCATCCGAACTCATTTGGATCTGGTTGTAACCCGAATAGGCATCCATGAAAGTTAGCAGCTCATGTCCAGCTGTCGAGTCAACCAGCAGGTCGATCCTGGGTAAGGAAAAACTGTCTTTCTAGCAGACTTTGTTAACGTTGATAAAATCGATACACATCCGTCATTTTCCGTTACTTTTCTTCACCATGACGATATTAAAGAGCCAGTTTGGGTAATGAACTTCTCTAATGAAACCTGCGTCCAGCAACTTCTTCACCTCCTCTCGGATGGCGATCAGCTTTTCAACGAAGTGATTTCTCTATTTCAGCCTGACGAGTTTTCGGCCAGGATCCAACCCCAACTTGTGGACCATCACCTCCGCCGAAATCCTAGGCATGTCTGTTGGAGTCCACGCAAAGAGGTCAGCGTTCCATCGCAGGAACGTGATCAATTCATCGCGCAGTGGTCCAGTAAGTGAGCCACCGATTTGTACACACTTTTTCGGTTCCTCCGAGTCTAGTCGGACTAGATCTGTGACTTCACCAGACTGCGATTGCTGAAGGGTTGTCTCGTCTCGATGGTCGAGTTTCCCAACTGTTCTAGCGCTGCCGCTAGGGCAACTTGAGACATGTAATAGGTTCGTCCAGTAGCCTGGTCCCCGAGCACCTCTCCCACACCATAAGGCGTTGGAAATTTCATCTTGAGGTGCAAAATCAAGGTGACCGCCCCAAACGCTCTCAAGTAAGGTCTGCCCAGTATGGCGTTATACACAGAAGGTAGGTCGACCACCAGGAATGTGAGTATTCTACTTTCTATTTTCAGATACGTACCTAAGGTGACCTCCAACGGGATGGTCTCTTGAATAGGCACATGCTCGTTGTCAAGGCCGTACAATGGGTTTTTGGCAGGTTTTAGTTGATTCTTTTTTAAGCCTAATTTGAATAATGCATCCAAGTAAAACAAATCTTTAGAACTTTCATTATCGACGAACACTCACTTCAATTGGTAGTCGACACTACCATCCAAAACGAGTGCGGATATAACGAGGGGATCAGCATTGGGGGGATATTGCATGAGTTAAATCATCATTACTGAAGCTAATGGTGTTATCTGCCGTTCATCGCTTCTTCCTCCCAGTCTACTATTCCTTGCTGTCGGCTGGGTTGTTAGCAGGTCGGGTGGTAATCATATTAACCACCCCTGGTGCAACCCAGTTTCGGGGAGGAGACTGCTCCTGCCCCTCTCCGCTAGCCGCTCCGAAGCTCTGTCCGGAGCCCCTGACGAACTTAGTGAGGTGGCCTTTGTGGATCAGCTCCTCGATTTCTCTCTGCAATGTCTTGCAGTCCTCAATTGAATGCCCAGCAGAGCGATGGAAGTCGCAATACATTGACTGGTTCCCAGAGTCCTTCTTTAGTGGTCTTGGCCACTTCAAGAACTTTTCTCCGTGGATTTGCATGAGGACGTTCGAGCGCGTGTCTGTCAGAGGCATGAAGCTTGTGGTCCCGTAGTCTCTGTGTTCCGGGGGCCTAGTCCTGTGTTGGTTTCGGCGGAAGTGATCATTGTCGCAGTACTTCCTTTTTCCCTCTTCAGGGAATGATCGAAACTGATCTGCCCACTCTGGGTATTTTGCCTCGTTAGCTCGAGGCGTAATGAGCCAGGAAGAGATCCATGAGTTCTTGGAAGCTACCGATAGTGCCTGAAGAGAGGTGATGGAACCAGATTCGGGTATCTCCCTTCAGTGTGAGTAGGAAGCAGTGGCATATCGTTGAGTCTTCCAACCCTTGTAGACTCAAATGGGTACAGAAGTGATCTAGGTGGTCAACCGGATCACTCCTTCCATCGTATGAGTCAAGGGAAGGCATTTTGAACTTGGTGGGCAATGGACGGTTCAGGATCTCCACTGTGAAGGAGATCGGTCCAAGTCGATAGCGTGCTCCTCGTCCTGGAACACGCGGTTTTAAATTTTATCCACTCGTAGGTCCGCGTGAGTGGCGTTTGCAGATCTCTTGGAGTTGAGGTAAGCCCTTAACTCCGTCTTGTCCCTGGAGGATCCAGCAGCCGGTTGGCTACTGCCTCCAGCGAACCTAGCAGTCCTGGAGGTTCGCTCATGGACTGCGTTCCCGTCTTCTACCCGAGAGTATCAGAGATTTCTTCTCTTCGGACTTTCTTGCGGAGTTGTGCTCCCAGAGCGTTCTTCAGGCCTGTTCTGGCCAAGAACGTGTGAGGAGGCTGGGATCGGATCATTCTTGGATCTCTCGGGCCTTTTGACCAGCTTCTTTTTCCTTTGGCCACCCTTTTTGGTGGCCGGCGCAGGAACGGCTGCCGAAGGAGCCGCCTGCTGTCGCTACTCATTTTGAGTGCAGAGTATTTGCAGCAGACGATTATTGGCCTACATCTGCTCCATCAGCTATTAAAAGTAGGGCGTTGGCGCTCCGCCCATTGTTTCGTTAACCGTGGTATCAACAGCGTGGTCCTGATCGGGATAAGTGACGTCTCTAGCGGGATCGCTAGCTTGGGTTCTCGTATTCACCATTGCGAATGAATCAGAATCAGACGGTGAAAAGAGAGCGTTGTGCAGAATAGCGGTTGGCTTTTGTAAGAGCTTTCCACAGAGGGAACCAATGGTGCATACCTAGATCCAATTTCAAACAGATTCGGATTCCTCTAGATTACTTGACCCGACTCCGTTCACTGATTTTAAATCCTGCACACCACTAAAATGAACAAGATGTCAGTGTATCGGCGGGAGGTTATCCCACTGAAAATACTCTGACGCTCAAATTAGTAAAGCCTTCTAAGCAGGGAAGGTAAACTGGAAAGCAAGAGAGGGAGAGAGAAAGTTGATTGGTCGGGAGTGTTGGCTTGTTGAGAACGTGAGCTATTACTTCCTATTCACTAAGAGCATGAGGAAGTGAAGTTCCAAAGGCGTGGAAGCTTCCAGGAACGACTCTCGAAAAGCCGAATAAGTCTTCGGGAATCTGGAGGCCTTTGGTGGGATTTGAGGACGAACGCCTGGGTAGAGTGGAAGAGATGATGAGCCTCTATCTAGTACTCTGTAAGTGTTCGTGGGCGTCTTTTTTAGTAAGGGCTTGCCTTGTTTGAGTAAGGGTTTTTCCTCGTGAGAATCAGAGCTTGTATTAGTCAGCGTTTTGCGTAAGTAAACTTGTGTAAGTAAAAGCTTGTGTAAGTAAGAGCTTGTGTACGTAAGAGATTGCCTGGATGTGACGACCCGACTTTTATTACCAACAAAAGCCGTCGTCAATTCCAAAGTTCTTAATTTAAGGGATAAAAAGGGGTGAACATAAAAAAATTTTTCTTTTCTTCATTCAAACCTGAGATGCATTCTAAAGATAAATAATTTCATAAATTCCCAAAAGTGTCACGGAAACATTCTAACATTCATAAGCAGCGGAATCAATAATACAAGTTTCCTCAAAACGAAAATAGACAAAACTCCAAAATTCTGCTTCAGCCATCTTAAACATTCAGCTACACCAAAGGATTCTACTCAGCTTCGTCCTTCATAAGCTTGCCATCTGAAAAGTTGCAAGAATGAGCTTACAAAGCCCAGCATGATACTCACATGCAGAAAACAAAGCATACATATAATTTCATCAAAATATGTATAGCATAGTATGAGAAAATCATCATAACGTTTCTTCTTCAGTTCTTATTCTTTCCATCAAAAATCTCATCAAAATCATTCGGAATTCATATCATCTTTAGGGATCGGACGGGAGCGGACAGCATCGAGGACGGGTTGTGTACTACCCCACAACCTAAAGCCGTGTCCCCTCATTATGCTCCCCGGGGCGGGAGGTAATGCCTTTAACCCGGCATACGGGGCCATAGTCCATAGTTCTTATGCCCCCGCAAGGTCCCCTCCCGTGGCCCAGGAGGCATCCTCGAGTGTCACTCCAATATCATTCATCCATCTTTAACAGCAAGCTTAATGGAAACTTGGTTCTTGGTTTGTATTCTTTATTGGACAATCATCAGAGATCAAAAGTCGGAAGAGTTCCACTTGCTGTCCACAATCCATATATTTTCATAGTCTTGTTCTTTACTTCATTCATTGAAGTCCATATCATCTTATCAAAAGCCGAAGTTCATCTTTTCAAAGCAAAATCCCAAGTTATTATTCCATAAAAAGAGAGGAGTCTTGTTCGTCAAAATTTCCGGAGTTCGTTTAAAACGGAAGGCCGAAGTTCTTGGAGCCGGAGCTCTCTAAATTTTTAACCGGAGTTCTTTTCTTTAATCAAAACCGGAGTAATTTTCATTGTAAAGGGGCGGAGTGCCTTTTCGCAAAACGGACGGAGCTCATTTCTTTAAAACAACGCCAAGGCCGGAGCTCTTAGACGGAGCATCAGGACGGGGCACATTTCTTTGGACGGATGCTTTAAATGGCGGATTTCTTATCAAAAGACGGAGTTCTTTGAGTAAGGCAGGTTCTAAAAGCCGAAGTTCTTTTCTGAAATTCGAAGTTCATAAAAAACAAGAATTCTTTATTTATAAAAAGACGGAGTACATCAGAGTCGGGAGCTCTTTCTTTTTCAAAAGACGGAACGCTTTTCTTTTCAAAGGAACGGAGTGCTTTTCTTTAAAATCCGGAGTTCTTAAATCAAGAGTTCTTTTCTTTCAAAATCCGAAGTCCTTAAATCCGGAGTTCTTTTCAAAATCCAAAGCTCAAAATCCGGAGTTCAAAAGCCGGAGTTCATTTAAAAATACGAAGTCTTTAAATCCGGAGTGTTTTCTTTCAAAATCTTAAGTTCTTTAATCCGGAGTTCATTTCCTTTAAAATCCGAAGCTATTAAAATCTTAAATCCGGAGTTCTTTATCTTCCGAAATTCGAAGTCCTTAAATCTGGAGTTCATTTTATAAAATCCGAAGCTCTAAAAATACGGAGTTCAAAAGCCGGAGTTCGTTTCAAAATCCGAAGTCTTTAAATTCGGAGTGATTTTCTTTCAAAATCTGAGTTCTTTAAACCCGGAGTTCTTTTCTGTTAAAAACCGAACCTCTAAATCCGAAGTACTTAAATCCGAAGTTCTTATGAGTTTATCAAAAGCCGAAGTAAAAGACGGAGTAAAAAGCTGGAGTTCCATTTTGTCAAGGCCGGAATTCATTTCAAACCAGAAGACGGAGTGCAGCTAAAGACATAAAGGCCGGAGTTCCTTTTCTTCAAAACCGAAGGACTGTTTGGACGGAGTACATTGTTCATAGAATTAAATTCACAACGGACGGAGCTCTTTTCAAAACCGGAGTTCATTTTAACCTTAAAAGTCGGAGTTCTTTACTTAAAAGACTGAGTGCTTTTCCCTTAATACCAGGGTGTGAATTCCTTTTTCCAAAACCGGAGTGACATTC
>JAODPA010031380.1:0-12455 GCA_025585075.1 Nepenthes mirabilis
TAGTATATTTTAGTTTTCTTTTACTCCAAAATCCGAATCATTATTTGGGCGACAACACGGGCGCACCCCAGGAGCCAGCGCAACCAATCCAAACATCCTCCCAAAATTTCTCGATAATTAATTAATTTTGTCACGCCTAATTTGTCCAAAATTATAATTAATATTAAATTAATTTGAATAAAATCCGGGATATTACAGATCATAAAGAGAGATGCCATAGAATTTGTCAAGAAATGAAATAGCTATCAAATCCACAACATTATCCCAAGAAAACGGCACACAGCTCTAAGCCCTATAGCCCCTAGCCATTTGCATATTGGGAGCAAAACATAACCTTTTTGATGATCGGCCAATGGAAATTTATAATTATCATTATTGATTACTTAACAAAATGGCTGAAAATCTCCCATTGGACAAGATTACGGAATAGAATGTAAAAGATTTCTTACGCCGAAGCATCATCTGCTTTGAGATACCGGAGATAATAGCCACCGACAATAATGCTCAATTCTCGGGTAAAAGCTTTATTAAATACTGCCAAAATCTGGGCATTCAAAATGTATCAAATGATCTCTAATTTTTTTCAATTGCCTTCTAAGCAGCTATTCTAACATAATATTTTATTGATCAGTCTATTATTACTAAGTTCATTAATTTAATTCTTTGATAAAAGCTATCTCACATGGGGTTTTTCCTAAAATATTTTAATTTTTCCAACATTCCCTTTCTAGACTGACATAAATGCCTTCAAGGGTGTTATAAATTGTTTTACGTACAAAAATATGTTAACCTACTTCTACAAGTTTGCGCGTGAAATATCTAGCGCCTGTTGTTCGTACAATAGTATCCACAACTCCTTTTTAAACTCCATAGCAAGAAATTATATATTCAGTCAAAAAGAGTCATTTCCATAAATTTCTTTGAATTTGTCATTGTTGATCTGAGATTAATCGTCTTATACCTACCATTTGGTGATCTAGCTCATGAAAATGACATTATATGGACTAGATTACAAGAATCTGTCATCCTAAAATTAGGATTTATTTCTAGTCATCGATATTCACCTGTGGCATACCATATCTCAATAGATTGACATAATTTTTCTATTGCGTGTGCTTTCCTATAATAATGATGTTTTTTAATCAAGCTTTATTGTTCAATATCTTGGACTAGTCATCATGACTGTATTGTTAAAATATCACCAATTCCCAATAAAATGGATGTAACAACTCCAATGGGATCCTGGCCATTCGACATATTCTTTTAACTATATTATTGTTTATGAAGATAGCAGTAATTCCTCCCTATTCATAAACCCTGACCCTTTTCTAGTGTCGGTAATTGGGTTGTTCTGCACCAACACAACCCAATTTCATGGGTCATCTGCAACTTACCATTCTATAGGCATGGCATAGATATAAGTTGTGTCATGCCAGGCATAGCACGTGGCCTAGCCCTGCATGTTGAGACGTGCCATATGGACCATGTTGTGCTAGATTAGGCACGATTCCATTTTTTTAATAAATAAAATTCAAAATACAAGATAAAAAATAAAATAAGTATAATGAAAAAATGCACCATATTTTATTTATTTTGCCAAATATTCAATGTTAGTAAATTCCAATAAGTTAAAAAAATATGCTTATACAACAAGAATACTTATTTTCAAACTTTATAACTTACTTTTTGACTTGTGCCATTACCATCATTTTTTGAGTTATCTTCATTACTGAATTTCAAAATAATTGAATTTCCAACGCAAATTTTACATCTAACCAATCTTTGAAAAGAATGTATATTTCTATTATCTTTGATATCGTTCTACTTCTTTTTTTGTCAACTATTTAACCCTCGGCGTTGAATAATGACTCAGATCACACTACACTAGTTGGTGGGCTATGAGATACATTCCCATTAATGCAAGTATGGAAAACGCGTGCTCGTAGCCTTCAACCATTCTAAAATTTTGAACTTTGATCAACTACTTGTAAAGTTAAAAACGTGATCAGACTATAAGTAGTGAAGAAGTTTAGCCAACATTATATTTTACTAACCGGTTGTGATTCACATGGAGTCCATATCAAAAAAAAAACAAATCTCGTCTATCGAGTATCACTAAATTGTTGCATCAAATCTGGTTTTAGCATCAGTGCTGCTACAGATATATGATTCTGTATGACTGGTTTTAGCACCAGTCATATCATTTTCCGCATAACAAGCCACGGATATATGACTCTTGGTAAGGAGTTCTACTTCTCTTGATTCTTAATCTTGATATATATGGAAGTTGACAACAAGGAATTGTCAAGCTATGAAATCAGGGAATTCTTGCAAAAGCCACTAAGATCATACAACTTTGCATACATGCCACAATGTGAAGTCAAATAGCTTCTTGATTCTCTTTTGTATCCTGTCAACAATTTAAGAACTTCTAATTCTTATTTACATATACATACTCTTGTTTCAAGCACAACTCTCAATCTTATTGCTGGCCTTCTGATATCAAATCTTCCTATGCATCATTAAGGATTCAGCTTTTGTTCCACACAAATTCTTGCTCTTAATTCTAAATCTGAAAATTACTCATATCTACTCCTGTTATTACTTATTCAATCTCAGTTCTACATTCTATTCCTCAGCATCCCAAGGAACAATCCAGTGTTGCACAAAGCCAACAATTAAATTGATCAGTGCCTGTGTGAGTACCAACTTCAACTAACTTCAGTTAGCAGCCAAAACTAATTTCCAATAGCTTTGGTTGGCCAACTGCAATCAGGTACTGAAAGCAACCAACTCCATCAATCTGTTACAGACAATAATTATCTCTGGATGATTCTTCAATTCTGAATTCATCATTACAAAATTATTCACTCGAGTTGGCCATCATTTATCTGTACTGCTCTTGCAGAATTATACAAAACCAATGCAGTTGGTTGCCTCCTAAATCCATCTGCATTCTCCTGCTTATGGTTGAAATACATATTCTAGTTGAAAATACATACAATCAATTCTCGATTCAAATCATATAAACCACATCTACCCTGCATCTTGATTACACAGCAAATTTACTAAACACACTGCATCCTTATTTTTCATTACTTTTAACTCTTAATATTCTAAACAATGCCATGGCCACTTTGTAAATCCTCGGTGTCTAACTCGGTAAGGACTTTAGGATATTCATAAACCACCATTTATCATGCCAAACAGCACATGTATTTATGCAGCAGCACAAGTGAGAATGGAAAACACAGGTATTTTTGTTGTTCATTTCACTAATACTACTTTATATAAAGCTCAAGCAGCCTTACATAGTGTGTTTGATCATTTTAGCATTATCAACAACGTCAAATGGCAAGTTCAACCATCAAAAACTTAAGCAGTGTTCTACCTAGATAATCATACATCAACTAGTCAGGCTCTACATGTACTTCAAGACTTTTATGCATGTATGATGGATCCACTATATGCATCATATACTCACCATAGCCAAAGGGTAGGAGTAGATTAAAAAAACTACAATAACTTCAAATTCCTCCTGATCAGGACAGATCTATTGTCAGCATTTTGGGAGCATCTCCAGCCATAAAGGTGGAATGATCAACATATAGAGAAAGCATTTGGACCTCATGGCAGTATCTCCTACTTACATGTTCACTCACAACACCACCAAGAAATTATTATCGGATTTACAGCAAAATTTGAAGCACCCAAAGAATAGCTATGTGGAAGAATTTATTAACAATGTTGTCCAAACAACAAACAATTTTATTTTCTTGATCCGATCCGGATAGATTGTATTCTAGAACAAATCAGCAACACAGCAATCTTAATGCATTGCAGAATATCACTCTAAAATAGGCAGGCAATCACCTTCAAGCATCACCACACCAAATGCAAGTAACAACCAGTACTTTACCAACAATTCAGAACAATAGGATAACCATTATACAAAGAAATAGTAGACACCAGGGCATACCTGCTAATCAAATAGATTTGACATTCACGACTACACAACTATAGAGATATGTAACTCCACTTCAGCAGCCATGGCCAGATAATACAACCACCAGTGTAGTTGAACAACTGCATCAAACAAATACACCATAAGAATCTGTAAATCAAAACTTTCACCATGAATATATACCAATTTACCAAGAAAGGACTTCAACTGGTCAAACAATTCTTATCACACAAGCAGGTTGCAATATGGGACAATTCAATCAATGCCAACCCTACAACAAATCATTTCATAGAAATATCTCCATTGTTGACAACATTTTGGAACAAGGAAATTCAAATTCAGTTTCATCTTCCTCCAACATTGCAGGCTAAAAGGGTTGTGATTTCATCAACAAATACCATATAATCCATGCAAAACTACATTACAATCAAGGATCGGATAGATTTTACTTATAGATCCATAATCTTATTTGAGAAGGAAGCTATTGCATCTTGCTAATTAGCATAACTCTAAAGACTAGGACTAGATGCATATATATTTCATTGTTGCGTTACTTCGGACATGTGGAGGGAGTATTGTTATGTAAACTGTATTATGAAGTAGGACAACCAATATTAGCAAGAGGATAGTATACCACTTTGGTGAGAAGGTTATCTGTAAGGTTTATTACAATAACAATAGCTAGGATCCCTAGCCTTCATAGAGACCTACTTAATATGTAAATCAGCAAATTATATTGATGAATGAAAGATTGTACGAGTTCTTCATTTTTCTCGTGAAGTAAGACTTCCCTATTCCCCCTTTCTGTTTCCCCTTTGAATTCTCTCGCGACTCCCTTCTTATTTTCCCTCTATTATTTGCTTTTCTTCCACTATTAGATATTAGTCCATTTCAAGCTATTACATAGCATGGTATTCCCTCATTTGAAACAAGTAGAGAAGTGTAGAAAAGATGAGCCAAGCCAAAGAGTAGGGTAATAAAAAAGTGGATTGTCTTCAGAGCTCTATGGGTAAGTTTGTTAGAGTGAGCGAGAGAGAAATGTTTCAACTCCTGGTATTCAAAATTCTATAGTGAAGTGTGTTTACTTTAAAATATTTCCATACATAGTGTTGGAACATTAAAAAATTGACTTATTTACATCACAAGGGATGTGTTATGTAAGTGTTACATCGGTGGTGATCTAGGAAAAGTGTTATCATATGACCAACTGCTACTTTACATGCACAAAAACTAGAATAAATATCCCCACCTCACAAAATTATGTTTACATTTGCATCAATTTGAAGCTGTGTTTTATGAGTGTACTTGAAACTACAAAAAGTCAGGCAACCCAGTACGGAAAACATTGAGAACTCTCTTGATTCATCACCTTCCTCCTTCAGCCATCAAACCCTAACGGCCCTCCGCTGTCAGTCTCATGGCTTGATCCGCCACCCTTTCTCACCCCCCCTTTCTTCATTGTCGGCAGGGTCTGTTACGTTACCTCATCGTTTTGCTCTCCTTCTCTCCATGCTGCTCCATTTCTTTCTCCTCCTCTTAATCATGGCCTTACCAAGCCCTAATATCTAAAAGCACTGAGGTTTGTAGCGTTGCAAGGCTTCTGCTGAACAACAATTTTTTTGACACTGATGATACTGGCTTTAGAAGAGTAATATTATGAATTCCTTTGTCTCATGTTCTTATTTAATCCCTAGAGCAAATATTATAATATTGCCTAGTTCTTTTGTGAGTTATTATATTAATGTTGTGCAAAATTCTCTTTGGGAAAGAATGGTCACAAATCAACAATATAAATTTTATCAATCCATATATTTACAGAAGAAATAATATAACCCTTCACTTTCTAATTAAGATGATCCTTCCTTAGAGTTCTTTTTGGGATCTTCTAGATCTATATTGTTCATCATATGGGAAAAAACTTGACATGTATTTTTCAACTCTATCATGATAATTGTCACAAAATAGGTACTGACTTCGGCAAATTCTTGATACAGGAGTGGACTGATAGAAATTTATAAATCTCTTCACTTCAATCAATCTACCTACCCGTAAAATAGTGTTGTTGAAGCCTAGATGACCACTTTACATCGATAGTGACAATAGGAACAAGATTGTCAAAAGAGAATGTTATAACTGCATGCTTGACTATTGAAAACTAATTCAAGTCCTAGTTCAATGAATACTAGTAGTACTTCTTTTCCATGTTTCTTGATTTTAAAAATTAGTGCAGTATTGTGTTAATGGGGTTATGTTACCACATTTTAGCGATTAGTGGAGTGGTTGAGAATGTAGAGGAGTGTGTAAGTCAGTCAAATCTAATAGATTATGTGTGAAATGCTATGAGCAAGTGTGTGCTACATACACGGGTCAAGAATTTTTTTTTAAAAAAAATTTGTCTTTCTATTGAAAAGTATAAGATATTCTTCAATTTAACATCATTTCAGTTTCTAGTAACTTGTGTATGTGCTTTTTCAACATCAACTATCGAGCTAACTTATGTAAAATGGCACCATTAATTCTATTGCAGCCACTACAAGGGTTATACATTTCTCTAAGTCATGAAAAAACCCCAATTTATTCCTACTAGGACAACCACGTAATAAGCATTAAGTGAAGCAAAACACAAACCCAAAAATTTTCTAGACAAATCCTAAAGAAGAGTTATCACCTCTATTGTTATCCTCAACCAATAAGCATTAAATAAAGAGAAGCAAAAACACAAACCTAGATGATTTTTAGACAACTTCAAGGAAGAGTTGTCCTCTCAAATGCAATTCTCAACCAATCAGTAAGGATTATTTTATAGCACTTTTCAGGCTAAATGCTCAATTAGAATCATTAAAGCTTATCACTAGAAGCATGAAAGTACCTAGCTAAGGATGGAAGAATTCCTCCAAAGATTAGTATAAGTTAAAGCCCTTGCCTCTCAACCAGCATTGCATGAGAGCAGCTGTGAGAGCCCTGCTGCAATAGTTGATATTGTAGCTTCCTAAAGCATTAAAGTTTTATTCATATTTACTTAGATTATCTACTCTGAACACATATTTTCAATAATAACAATATAATTTTGAAAAATAATATTTATATTTACTGTCTTAACTTAGGTCAAAAATTTGCATTCCACAGCTCATAGATGCCATTAATGGTATTGTCGAAGGAAAAAATTATCTAAAGAAAAAATTTATCACTTTCTTGCAATACATATGGTTGATGGCAAGTTTTGAAAGCAATATATATCATAACTGTGAGGTTCCGGATTTCAAAACAAAGTAATTAGGAGGAGGTAATTAAGATAATATAATTAAAATTAGGCTTAAATATATACGGGAAATTAGCTTCAGAAGCGAAAAGAAAAGTCAGTAGGCCAGGTGCCCGAGTGGCACCCTAGGCCAGCCCAGGGCACGTTTGGCAAAATGCCCGCGCAAGATGCGTGCTCGAGCACACCCGGAGCGCATTTCACAGAATTGTATGCTCGATGGGCACTCGAGCACCAGTCTCATTATAAAAGCGCGTTCGGATTTTCACACATTATTTCGAACAGTCCAGAGAGAGAGGAAGGAGAGAGAACGCGAAAGAGAAGAGAGAAAATGAGGAAATCAAGGCTCCCAAGTTCAAATCCGGCTTAGAGTTAGTTAGAAAAGTTGTAAATTTGGTCGAGGCAAGTACACTCACACCCTTTTCCTTCTCACTTTTCACTTTTTGTCCCTAGTCCTTTGGGTCTTTTTATCCCAATACCAATCTATACTCTTATTTTTTATTACCCGTGTATTGAGCATGTAAATATTTCGATTTCATATCTGATTTGTAAGATTTGTACAGTAATTCATCCCGTGAAACCCTAACCCACGCCCCTTGGCTTTTACTAGATTAAAATGGAATTTACGCATGATTTGGACTTAAAAACTTGAAACCCTAACTTTATATACGTAGGTACCTTATTTATTTGGTGTTAATTCACATATATTTTATATATGTTAATTTTATGTATACCGAAAAAATTATTGTGCATAGATTGAGATATTTATTCACATGTACGTTAATTATGTTATCATGTATATGCTCCGAAAATTACGTCATATGCATTTGTGAAGGAAATTGTTGTCCGGAAGCTCTAAAGTTACATTTGGCCAATAGCGATAAGACTTTCCGATTTTTCCCATGCTTTATATTGATTTTTGCAAACAATTCAAGACATGTGGAAACTTAAATTCATGAGAATTATGCAATTATGAAAAGTATAAGAAAGGAATTCCATGATATTTATATTTGATGTATCGTTCTCCCAGAGTGAGAACAAAATGTTAAGAATAAGCATAGAATTTCCCTAAAAATAAGTAATCATGAAATTGGACCGAGAATTTGTATTTCAGAATGTAGTATTCCCTGACATGGCTTAGGATATTACTGTGAAAGCATGAGGATTGCCTCTGGCCCACGAGGGACATGATAGCATATGTTTTATGGTCCCGTATATCGGACGAAAGGTATACCGCTCATCACGGAGTATTGAATTGCGTGGGTTGTGCTTTAGAATGTATAAAAGCAAACACATTCCTTTCCTCATTCGACCGCACCGTCAGTTGGTAAGGTCTACTGGCCCTGGTCCACAAAGATAATGAGACTTCTGCATGTTTTAAAACCTACAAGAATTAAAAATTAAATAAAAAAGATAAATGCATTCCAAAAATTTGTACTGTACAGGTTTGTACTTGTTTGATGGTCATTTTTCAACCGGAACTTTGCCGGATTCAGGTTAGGAAACGCAATCCGTTACAATCACTATAGAAGTCTATTGAAAAGCCTTAAGCAACAAGGCATTAAGACTTAAGAAAGAGCAGATGACGAACTCATACAAGATCATCTATGGCTTGACATCAAGACATTACAATACAATACAAGAGGAGAGAGGATGCTTATGTGAGAGACTTCCCAGGTACTATGTTGGGCGATAGAGAACTCTTTAAATACTTTTAATGACAACAGGACAGACAAAAATTCAATCCTCTGTGTCCCAATCTTACTTCAAGGGCTTTTCTTTCATGGCATCCCATAGGACCTAATAGAAATACCCACTTCGCCAAATCCATCTAGCAAAAGATGGATAGAATTAGGCTCTTTTTCGCGAATTCCATCAACACTTGATAGAGAACCGAATGGGATAGCATAGAATCCATGGATCAACACAATCACCATCTTTGACAAAATTAAATGACCCCACTATAACAAGGTCATGTTACCGGGTCACACAGATAATTATACAAGATATGCAATTTGCCAATACCTTTAACCATTATCAACGAGGACTTGCAGAGGATGCTAGTAACTAATTTAGTTGGTAGTTGATGGCTGCCAAATATAATCATCAAAAATAACCTTCAAAAAGTATCTTCATGACATTGCTTAAAGATCCCTCACTACATTTTTTTTTATTTCTATTTTTACAAATTTTGGGGATATGTATGTCAACATTGATTCATTCTCAACTAAAACAGACCTGGCTAGACAATCAGACCCAAGGCATCACTCAATCTTCATCAATGTAAAAGACTTCTATTGCTCGGATGCAATACAATGCTGCATTAGAAAGCAACTTTTCTCGAACTTAATTCATGTTGTATTCCTAATTTCCATAGCATGCCATAGCCTATAACATTGGAGAATCATACTCCATAATATGAGATCTCAGATTAAGTATGAACCGTGTATGGTCACGCCCAAGTTTCAAAACAAAAAAACAATGATAATTGCCTCCCCATAACTGGAAACCAAGAACTGATAGATTAACTTTTTAGTTTCATTAAGAAAGTCAATCATTTGACCGATCAGTTGCAGTGATTTTCTTCCTTCAATGTCAACTTGGATCCTTCCATGCATTATTCACCCATCTGTGCAACTACTAGATATATTTTGGATAAGGATTAATGTATCAGATCACCATGAACGCCATAGGTCACGGACTAAATAGTTTGGACAGAATCCTATGCAATCCCATGCAGCAATCATGTGTAATTTGGATAGAATGTTGGCACCTCAGCCACACTTGATATGGCACTCATCCAAGGATAAGGCAGAGTGAGGGCGCCTGATGTGCACCTATCTGGCACTCGTGTGTCGATTGAGTTATATAAATACATGGATGCACAATTCAGCCATTTTTGCTAGAAAAATAGAGAGAAAAGAGAGAGGTAGAAGAGGAGAGTAAGAAGAAGAGGAGAGAGAGAGAATGAAGAAAATTTCGAATCTTTATCTCGTCAGATTCATAAGATCAGAAAGTTAATATAAGTCTTTCTAAATTCGATCTTTAATCTATTTCGGAATCATTTAATTTTGTTTATGTTTCCTGCATGGACATATATGCATGTGGCCTTTTAGCTTCCCCATTTCAAATATTATTGCATACATATGACTCTCATTAAAGGTTTTCAAGTTTTGTTTGATTTTATCAAAAGATTTGGAGACTTGTTCATGTTTCACTAAATATATTAAAATTTTGAGATAATATGTTTATAATGGCAATATTTGCAAAGAAAAAGTCATGAACTTGTACACTTGGACATTGCATGTCTTTTAAACCAAACTCTATTTTGATATATGATTTGATATTTATACCTCTCTATAATGTAGAAAGTTTTGTATTTGTATTTCTACAGAGTAAAGCTTTATACTTTTCCTACAAATATGAAAAGTTTTGATCCTTTTGTTACAAAATGCCTCGATTTGGTATTTTTTGAGAACCACCGTATGAAATAAACCGGATTAATATACTTGGACGTCCAAATATATTTAGACACACTTAGAGACTGCACCTACCGCACTGGTGGCAAAAGAAAATGGCATTTGATCTCGTTTATAGGAAGTAATTTATAAATGGCCCACCTACAAGTCTTAATAGTAGTGTTTTGGCCCAAGATTATTGAGTATTACCACCTGAGACCAAAAATAGATATTAACTAATGATGATAATTAAAATATGTTGACTATTTTCTCATGACCAAAAATAATACACTTAAATATGCCATTCAGCACTAGGTTGAACCTGACAAAAATTAAACCACTAAAAATAATCATGACAACAACCACCAAACAAGTCCAAACTATCTATCCGGACTCCAAAACACCGACCACAAACTACTACACAAATGGTAAAGGAAAATGACTATCCGATGTCATGAAATCACCACATCGATCCTACATAAGTTATACAATACCATAATCTGACATCATGAAGTCCAATCTAAATCAAGACAAATTCGAATAGTAGTCAAAACTACGAGTCTCAAAGTCAAATATCTCAAATATGAAATCAGATGTAAGTAAAAATATTAAAAATCTAAAACATACTAAAGTCTAAACACCAATAACCAAAAGGCTAACTTTAATGAAGGGTTACTCATACTTTCAATAATTTTAAATCAAATCACTACTATTTAGACATATAGGCGAGCCATCTACATATTCCTCCCTGTAGACAAGGTCAAATATCAGTTTATTTTTGTCACACATAGATGGTAAGTACAATCCTCAAGTTTGTTTGAATATTCTAGAACATATGAATATATTGGTTCAAACATGTTAAAGTATTAAATATCACATATATCAAATCAGATATAGATAAAAATATTAAAAATCCAAAACATGCTAAAATATAATAGCCAAGGACCAAAGAAGTAATTTTAAAGAAGGGTTACTCATACTTCTGGTAATCTTAGGCCAAATCCTTACTATTTAGACCTGCAGAAGGCCATTTACATATTCCTCCCAATCATTACTCATACTCCTAGTAACCTTAAAGCAAATCATTATTATTTAGACCTGCAGTGGGCCATGTATATATTTCTCCCAATAGACGGGGTCAAACGTCAATTTCTTTTACCACACGTGAGTAATAAGTGCAATCCTCAAATCTATCTAAATATATTAGAATATCCAAATATATTGGTCTCACTCAATTCTTTACAATGATTCTCAACAAAAAGACCAAATCAGGAAACTTTATAACAAATGTCCAAAACTTTTCCACCTTGTCAAAAAATTACAAAACTTTCACTCTGAAAAACTATAAATATAAAATTTTTCACCCTATGAGAAAGTATAAATATCAAAATAAATAACAAAATCAAATCAGACTTGAAGCACATATATGGACTACCACATGTAAAACCCAAATGCAAACTTTCATAACTTTTATTACACAAATATACACGTACACGAACAAAATGCCTTAAATATTTACTCATTTCGTTCAGATCCTACTAAATCCTCAAATGTTTAGCAAAACCAAAATAAAAGTTCAAAACAACCGATAAAACTACATTTATGCACATGTATGCAAAGTAAGAAGCGTAAAGGATAGCACACATGTACAATAAACCACCAAATGTTTTAACATATCTGATGAAATAACGTTTTAAACTCACCTTCCATCTCTTCCTGTCTTTTTCCTTCTCTTCCTCTCTCCATTCTCTTCTTTCTCTCAACCAAGTATGAGCGC
>JAODPA010031391.1:0-12455 GCA_025585075.1 Nepenthes mirabilis
TATATATATACAAAATAAAAATAATTCAAATTGATTCCAATAGGCAAATAGCTGATTCCAAGTTCAATCCAAGTTAAAATCCAAGTCTAAATTTGAGACCCTATCAGCTTTTGATTTAGGGCAAAATCTAATAGCCAGGTGATTTAATAGTGTGGGTAGAGATCAAAACAGTATCGTAACAAATATTTTAAAGATTTGGATTAAAATATATAATCAAAATCATTTGTACAAGGCATATCAAAACCCAATTGAGGGCAAAATCGAGAAATTTAAATCCAAGTCCGAATTTCAAATCCAAATTATAGTCCAATACAAATAAATATAGAGATACAAATCATACATCAAATTTAAAGTCCGATTATTTAAAGACTAATTTGAAAAAGGATTACACATAATTTCGATAACCTTAAATAATCAAATGCAAATTAGGCTAGCGTGTATAACCATCCATGTACTCTGTACCCATTGGTAAGGTTGCTCACTATTATTTACCACCCGTGACTTTGAGTGTAATCCTTAAACTTGTCAAATATATTAGGACGTCCGAATATATTATACGGTTGAATTAAATTATTTAAATGTGAAGGGTTACTACTACAAACCTTTCCTACCGGCGGAAAGAGATTTCCAATAACAAATGTCTCTCCGTCGGAGTTGGCAAGAATATCTAATAATCTAAATCCAAATATAGTGACCACGACCCAACATATGCATGTGATTACATGACTTATACAAAGTTCATATTCATTTTCATACAAATATATTGATATAAAAATATACAATGTCAAAAAATTATTTAGATTTTTTAAAAATATTAAACCCTCTAAAATTATAAGATACATTCCAAAAATATTTAAATTATCCAATGAACTACACATATCTGTCCACATTAAATAGATTGGGTAGATAAAATTATATGTGATGCGTCTCTGGATTCGAATTTCGAACAGATTCAGGTGATCCTCTCTTCGTGGTTCCGGCTCCGTTTCCTGAGTTGGATCCTGCACACCATTAAACAGAACAGGAGGTCAGTGTGCCCGCGGAATGTTGTCCCACCGAAAACACTCCAACGCTCAAGTCAGTAAAACAGTCTTCGAAAGAAAGAAACTGAAAACTTAAGAGAAAGAGAGAGAGACAAAGAGAGAGTGTCTTTTCCAGATATAAGAGAGACGTGAGGCCTCTGTAAATTTGGAAGGTGGGAAGGCAGTAAACGGCCGTGAGGGCTCGCTTGTTGCCTTAAGGTTGCTTGTATTTGCGTTGGCAGTTCTGAGAGTTTCAGTAGCAGAGAAAGCCGTTTGTTTAGAGCGCTTGCGTTTGTGAGTCTGTTTGAAGGCCTCTCTTGGATGGTGAATCAAGGGTCCCTTTTGTGGTTGAGGGGACGATCATCCTCTTTTGGAAAGAGCGATTGCCTCCGTGATCTGCTGGCTAGCTTGCTTTCTAGGACAGATGCCAGTTGCCAAGCTGATCGTGATTGTTTTCTTGTGAGACGGCCAACAGCTTTCCAAATCGGTTACCTTCCTTCTGAGTATATTACCGTTGGAGTGCCCCAATTGGCAAGGAATTGGAAAAATTTGGCGCCTTCCTTATGTGAAGAGCGCCAATTTTGTCAATGCCCTTTTTGGTGCCAACTGGGATCGTGTAAGATGCTTGGGAAGCTATTGTTGGCCGCCTGATGAGTCGTGGGCCCAAAAGGATCAGGCCCAGTACTGTAGAAAAGACTCTTTGGGGCCCAACGTGCCATACGCGGACGGTCAATGTTGAATTGACCGTCTGTGAGCAAGTTGGCCGCCCAGACGGTCAACGCCAGTGTTGACCGTCCTGAGCCTTTTAGTCTTTGGGCCCGTTCATTAACTGGGCCGTCAAAGTGTTGACCATCATTCTTGGGCTTCCGTTGACCTTTTGTGCCAGCTTATTTTTAGTATACCCATCACTAGCCCCCCATATTGGTGGTCAGATTTCTGGCCTCCAGTATATTCATGGTGAGACGCCCCTTATTATTTCTTGAATTTTTTGGGATCTCGTAGAACTTCATGAGAGGTGTGGAAGAGAGTTTGATCGAGATTATTGACCGTCCTGGTCAATTCCAGAGTTGTTGATCGTCCTGATCAATTCCAGAATTGTTGACCGTCCTGGTCAATTCCGGAGTTGTTGACCGTCCTGGTCAATTCCAAAATTGTTGACCATCCTGATCAGTTTCGAAATTGTTAACCGTCCTGGTTAATTTCGGAGTTGTTAACCGTCCTGGTCAATTTCAGAATTGTTGACCGTCCTGGCAAGTTCTGGAAGAGTCTTGCGTGGTCATTAGCCGGTTTACCTGGCAGAGAGCGACATGTGTCTCCCTTTGGTTGGTCGGGTATCCTAGCCATTACTGTGCCAGAGATCCGCCTTTTGCAGAGCCAAGTAGGGAGGCGACGCGTGGCAGGTCTGACGGTTCCTTAATGAGGGATTTTGTGCCTTGGCGCTTAAGTTTTCTTTTCAGACTTTGAAATCGTTCACGCCATCAGTTCTTCGTCTCCTTCCTTCTCATTTTTCAGAGAAGCCTTCTAAGAAACCCTAGACCTTTGCACGACCATGGCCTCCGTCGCAGATTTCTCATCTGTCTTAAGAGAGAGTGACGTTAAGGCATTGTGTGTTGAATTCAATATTCCAAAGGAGATTGCCTGGAGAGTTTTGGGTAAGAACGACAAGGCCTTTACCTCACCGACGGGGCACATCACTATCTACGAGGCTCACCTAAGGAGTGGCCTTCGACTTCCGCTGTCGGAAGACCTGGAGTCCATCCTGAAGGCTTTCTGCGTCCCCATTTGTCAGCTTCATGCCAACGCCGTAAGGTATCTTTGTACCCTTTGCATTTTCTGTCAAAAGTGTGGCAAGAGGCTGAGGATGTCGGGGGTTAGGGTTTTAATTAAGATAAGCCAAAGGGAGACTGGACATCGCTTGCTCCTGCCTAGGCCAGAAAATCAATAAGGCCATTCACAATTCTCTGAAGAACCGAAAGAACCGATTCTTCTTCGTGAAGGTGGGGGAGAACTGGCCCATCGCGCAGGAATGGGGCCAGGTTCCGGAGGCATACTTTGGTATGCCATCTGCAGCAGAGTGTGCAGCCTACGCGTGGCTGACTAAGGCCATCCGCGCTAATCCTGATGAGTTCAAGAGGGATTTCTTAGTTTCCCGGGCGGAAACCAAGAAAGTGAACTGGGGACCTCCGTCTCCAGTCCAGAAGCCAAGGCCTCCGACCATGATGATGAACCCCGAGGACTCAAGGGGAGTGATCATCCGTACAAGGCATACGGATGAGGGGTTTGCTGGCGCCGGGCCTGAGAAGGCGATTGGGACGCCTTCATCGTCCTCATCGCGCGTTGATTATGTGGCTACCAGGATCTGCGGCGGATCCGGCAGTGCTGCGGGCGCTGGAAGTCTTTTGAAGATTGGCCGGCGGAGGTCGGAGGAGTCATCCTGGCCCAGCCTGTGACGAGAGTGGTTCTAGGCGCCGCCTGGATGGGATCTACGTATGAGCCCGCTTGTGATCTGGCGGAGGGCTCGCGGGCCTTCGTTGAGGAGTCGGCAGTGGAGCCCGACTCCTCAGCAGCAGCAGCTCCAGTGGCTGCAAAACAGGAGCCAGCTGCAGCTATTCCAGAGGCTGCAAGAGAGGAGTCCGCCGCTGCCGTGGATGATGCTGACGAGTTCCTAGACTGTATTCTGGAGGAGGCAGCGGCGAGCATGGCTTGAGTGGATGCTCCTGGTCCACCGCCACCTGGCCCCCGTCCAAAGTCCAGGCCCAGGAGACCTTCGAGGAAGATCTATAAGGTATAATCCCTATGACGGCCTTCCTGCATTTCTTTGTTTTCTGTGTTTATTGCTGACACTTTGGTTGTTTGCCTGGCGCAGTTGAGGAGGCTAGTCTCCGCATTCTCCCGTGAGGTGGAGCAACGAGATCACATAATTGCTGATCGGGAGGAAGAGATTGCCTGGCTCGACGCCGAACTGGTTGATGCAGCAGGGGAGCGTCATTAGGAGATGGCAGCCCTCAAGGTTGTCCTGGCGGGGACGGAGGCAGAGAGTGCCAGCTTGAGAGCTGAGGTTGCCCGTTTGAAGGGGGAGAACGACCAACTTAAAGCAAGCAATAAACGACTTGCCGATCGAGCAGCAGCCTCAGAGAATGAACTAACCCTCCGGGTCCGCACCCATGAGATCGAAGGTCTGTTGCACGCCAGGCTGTTGGTGGGGATCAACGTTGGACGGCCATTGCGTAGTTAATCGACCACAATTTTCCGATTGATTTTATCAATCAGCTCAACAGGGTGGCGCAACGCAAGGACGACTTAGTGGTAGAACCCTGAGACAGCCAGAGGGGGCCGCCACCCTTATAGCCCTTTGTACTTCCTTTTGACTTGTACTTTTGAAATTTGTTTAACTTGTACCACATTTTAAGCAATAATATGGAAGTTCCTTTCAATTCGGTGTCCGTTGTCTTTATTGCTTTATGTTTGTACGTATTGTTGCATTAAGCGGCCAACTTGGTTGGCCAGCGACTGCTGTTTGATTGCCTAAGGAGCTAAGTCCTTAAGTTGGGCAGACGGTTGTGTTAACCAGCTCGGTGGCACCGTACAAGTGATGATTTGGGCCGCCCATGTTGGAGAAGAAATGCTTCTCCCTCCGACCGTCGTTGACTGACGTTGCTACTCGCCGTGAGGGAGGTCATCGCGTGTGCTGTGCTAACCCCTAAGGTTTTTGACCGCTATCGGGTCACTTGGATGACCAAGGTTTAGTACGATCGCTGTCGGGCCGTTCGGATGACCGAGGTTTAGACCACTTACGGGCCACTTGGATGACCAAGGTTTTAGACCGCTCATGGGCTACCTGGATGACCAGGGTTTTAGACAGCTCATGGGCTACCTGGATGACCAGGGTTTCAGACCACTTCTGGGCTACCTCGATGATGAGGGTTTCAGACCACTTCTGGGCCACCTGAATGACTAGAGTTTAACGAGAGGGTGAAAACCCTTTCGACTTAGGGGCAGTCTAGGTCGGGTAACCTACAAGGCAAACACAGTATATATGCATGCACACAAAGATTAGGATTCTTTATGCTAAGTAAACTTCTCGTTTTACCAAATTAAAACAAGCATACGAATGAATGCATACAAATGGGCGAGCACGTACCTGGGTTCCCTATTGGAAGTAGCGTTTGAGGTGGGTCACGTTTCACGTTCGCGGGATCAACTTTTCGTCCTGATTTCGGAGTTTGTATGCCCCGTTTTGCAGGACGATGGAGACCAAGAAAGGCCCTTCCCAATTAGGGGAGAGCTTGTTACGGCCGACCAGCTTGCTTGTGGCCTCTACGCCTCGTAGGACCCAAGTCTCCAACATCAAATTGCCAGGCTTTCACCATTTTATTGTAGTATCGGGCAACTCGATGTTGGTAGGCCGCCGTCCGTATTTTGGCTGCGTTGCGGGCGTCCTCTAACAAGTCTAAGTGCTCCCTGATTTTCTAGGAGTTAGTCTATGGGTCGAAGGACTCCACCCTGAGACTTGGGAGCTCGATTTCGACCGGGATTACCGTCTCAGTCTCGTAACAGAGGCTGAAGGGTGTCTCGCGCGTTGGCTCCTTTGGGGTTGTCCAATAAGACCAAAGGACGAATGGGAGTTCGTCAGCCCAGGAGCCCCCGGCGTCCTCCGGCTTGGTCTTTAACCCATGGAGAAGCGTATGGTGGGTAACCTCCACCTGCCCGTTCACCTGGGGGTATGCCACCAATGTGTGGGCCAACTTGATTCCAAGGTTGTTGCAATATTTGGTGAAGCGTTTTCCCAAAAATTGGATCCCGTTGTCGGTCACTACAACCTCTAGGACGCCAAACCTATAGACAATGTTCTGGCGAAGAAATTCCAGTGCATTATCCTCCGTGATTTTTTCCAACGGGACTACCTCGATCCACTTGGTGAAGTAATCGATGCCCGCGATGATGAACTTTCTTTGCCCTGTGGCAATGAGAAATGGGCCGAGAATATTGAGCCCCCATTGTGCGAAGGGCCAGAAAGTCTGAAGTGACTTCAGGTCAGCGGACGGCTGATGGTGAAGGTTGCCGTGAATCTGGCAGCTTTCGCATTTCTTCACAAACTCAAGCGCGTCCTTTTTCATCGAGGGTCAGTAATAGCCCTGCCGCATGATCTTGAAGGCCAGGTTCTTCCCGCCTACATGTGATCCGCAGATCCCGAGGTGAACTTCGCTTAGCGCGTAGTCAGCTTCCTCGGGAGATAGACAGCGTAGGTACGGAGTCGAGTATCCATAGTGATACAGTCGCCTATCGACTACCGCGTACCAGCCAGCTGTCTTTTTAACTCGCTTAGCCTTTTCGGCGTCCTCCGGGAGTAATCCGTTAGCCAAGTATCTAAGGTAGGACGCCATCCAGTTTTCCGTCTCGAAAATCTGCATCGCCTCCTGTTTCTCTATGCTGGGAGCACTCAGAATCTCCCTCATATCCCTCGAGTACTGTTCTGGGTTTTCAGTAGCGGCGAATTTAGCCAGCCGGTCTACCTTCCAGTTTTCAGTTCTGGGAACATGAACTAGGGTCTGTTTGTCGAAACCCCAGATAGCCTCCCTCGCCTTTGCTAGGTACTCGGCCAAGCAAGGGTTGATGGCCTCAAAGCCCCTATTAACCTAGTTGACGATTAGTTTGGAGTCGCTGTGAACCGCCAACCCCTTGGCGGAGCACTCCTTTGCTAATTGTAATCCGGCTAATAGGGCTTCGTACTCGGCGACGTTGTTGGTCGCCGGGAAGTCAAGTTAGAGGGAATACTTAACCTCGAACCCATCAGGGGTCGTAAGGACCACCCCTGCTCCGCTGCCACTGTCCATGGACGATCCGTCTACGTGGAGTACCCACTCTGAAACTTCGTCAGGCTGTCTTGCATTTTCTGCGGGCTGTTCTTCGTGAATCAGGGTCGTGGTCTCAACAATGAAGTCAGCCAGAGACTGCGCCTTTATGACAAGTCTGAGCCTGAATTCAATGTCGAACTCACCCAATTCGATAACCCACTTCACCAGCCGTCTAGAAATATCGAGTTTATGGAGTATACCTTTCAGTGGCTGGTCAGTGAGGACCACTATGCGATGCGCCTAAAAGTATGGCCTCAACTTTCGCGCAGCGAAGATAAGTGCCAGGGCCATTTTTTCCGCACGCGAATAGCGCGTTTTCACGCCGGTCAATGTTTTGCTTACATAGTAGACCGGCTGCTGGGTATCGAATTCCTGGCACACAAGGACGGAGCTGAGGGACACTTCTAACACCGCCATGTAAAGGTACAGCTCCTTTCCATCATTAGGTGACGCTAGCAATGGTGGGCTTGCCGGATATTGCTTTTACTTATTGAAGGCGGTCCGACAGTCAGCGGTCCACTGGAATCTGTTGGATTTCGTCCCTCTTAGGGCTTTAAAGAAGGGCTGTCACCAGACTTCGCGAGGAAGCGAAACAAAACTGCCAGCCGTCCAGTCAATCGCTGGACGCCTTTGAGGCTCCGTGGGGGAGTCATGTCAGCGAGAGCCTTGATCTTTTTTGGGTTTGCCTCGATCCCCCGCTGGGAGATGATAAAACCCAAGAACTTCCCGGAGGCCACCTCGAAGACACACTTGGCTGGATTTAGCTTCTTTCAATGCTGGCGGAGCACCTCGAATGATTCTTCCTGGTCGTGTATGTGTTCGCCGGTGACTCTTCTCTTGACGAGCATGTCGTCGACGTAGACCTCCATGTTACGACCAATCTGTTTTTCGAACATCTTGTTGACCAGTCGTTGTTAAGTTACGCCAGCATTTTTCAGTCCAAAGGGTATCAGTTTGTAGCAGTAGTTGTCCTGGTCCATCATGAACGAGGTATGCTCATCGTCCTTCGGACTCATTTGAATCTGGTTGGAACCCTAATAGGCGTCCATGAAGCTTAGCAGCTCATGTCCAGCCGTGGAATCAACCAGTAGATCAATCCTGGCTAATGGGAAACTGTCTTTCGGGCAGGTCTTGTTGACGTCGGTAAAATCGATACACATTTGCCATTTTTCATTGCTCTTTTTAACCAAGATAACATTCGAAATCCCATCCAGATACTGGACTTCTCTAATAAATCTAGCGTCCAGCAGCTTTTTCACCTCCTCTCGGATGGCGGTCAGTTTCTCTATGGAGTGGTTTCTCCGCTTCTGCCTGACCGGCTTCCGGCCATGATCGAGGCCCAACTTCTGGACCATCACCTCAGTCAAAATCCCGAACATATCTGTGGGAGTCCATGCGAATATGTCGGCATTCCGTTGCAGGAACGCAATCAGTTCAGTGCGCAGTGTGCTGGTGAGTGAGCCGCTAATCTGCACACACTTATCCGGTTCCCCTAGGTTCAGTGGGACCAGATCCGTGGCTTCACTAGACTGTGCTTGCTATAGGGTGGTCTCATCTCGATGATCGAGTTCTCCCACCATGCTAGTGCTGCCGCTAGGGGCAATCTGAGACATGTAGCATTTCCGCCCGATTATTTGGTCGCCTAACACCTCTCCCACACTGTAAGGTGTCGGAAACTTTATTTTGAGGTGTGAAATTAAAGTGACCACCCCAAACGATGTCAGGTACGACCTGCCTAGTATCGCGTTGTAAACGGAGGGCAGGTCAACTACTCGAAAGGTGAGAGTGTGACTCACTGTTTTCGGATAGGTGCTCAGGGTGATTTCTAATTGGATTATCCCTTGAACGGGCACTGGTTTATTGTCAAGGCCATATAGTGGTCCTTCGGTGGGCTTTAATTGGTTCTTTTTTAGGCGTAACTTAAAGAAGGCATCCAAGTAAAGCAAGTCTTTAGAACTTCTATTATCGATAAAGACTCGTTTCAGCTGGTAGTCCATACTGCCGTTTGAAACGAGTGCTGATATAACAAGGGGGTCAACATGGGGGGACATTACATGAGTTGAGTCATTATCATCGAAGCTAATTGTATTATTTACTGTGCACGATTTCTTCCTCCAAGTCTGTTGCTCCTTACGGTCAGCCGGGTTTTTGGAGGGTCGGGTGGTGACCATGTTAACCACCCCCGCCGCAACCCTGTTCCAGGGCGGAGAAGGCTCCTCGCCTTCTCCTGCCGTGGCTCCAGAATTCTGTCCAGGCCCCTTGACGAAGTGGGTGAGATGTCCCCTGCGAACCAGTTCTTCTATTTCACTCTGCAACGTCTTGCAGTCTTCGATTGAGTGGCCAGCAGAGCGATGGTAGTCACAATACTTCGATTGGTTTTCAGAGTCCTTCTTCAGTGGTTTCGGCCACTTCAGAAACTTTTCTCTACAGATCAGCATGAGGACGTTGGAGCGCGTGTCCGTCAAAGGTGTGAAACTGATTGGCCCGTAGTCTCTACGTTCTTGGGGCCCAGTCCGGCGCTGCTTCTGGCGGGAGAGTTCTCCGCCATTGTACTTTCTCTTCCCTTCTCCAGGGAACGGTCGAGGCTGATCCGCCCGTTCTAGACGTTTTGCCTTGTTGGCCTCTTCTGCTGCAGCGTTGGCTCGAATGATGGATTCTGCCTCTCGGAAGATCTGAGGGTTTTTGTGGGCCAGGTACTTGAAAAAGTCACCGTAAGTCAGTGCTGAAATGAAACTGCCAAACTTCATCTCCTCTGTAATCTTAGGGATCCTCCTGACCTCCGCCACGAAGTGATTCAGAAAACGCCGTGGGTTCTTTCCCGGTTTCTTTTTTATGTGGGAGAGATGCCACGGCTGCTTCTCTTCCCGTTGGCTCGAGGCGTACTGAGCGAGGAAGAGATCCGTGAGCTCACGGAAATTGCTGATGGTGCCTGAAGGTAGGTGATGGAACCAGATTCTGGCATCTCCTTTAGTGTGAGAGAAAAACAGCGGCACATTATTGAGTCTTCTAGCCCTTGTAGACTCAGATCGGTGCGAAAGTGATTCAGGTAGTCAACCGGATCACTACCTCCATCGTATAAGTCAAGGGACGGCATCTTGAACTTGGTCGGCAATGGGCGGTTCAGGATCTCCGCAGTAAAAGGAGATCTGTTCAAGTCGACGGCGTGTTCTTCATTCTAGAACATATGGTTCCAGATCTTGTCCACTCGCGGATCGGCGCGAGCGGCATTTGCTGATTGTTTGGAGTTGAGGTAATCCCTCAACTTTGTCTTGTCCCTAGAGGGTTCAGCAGCCGGTCGGCTACTGCCTCCGGTGGATCTGGCAGCCCTGGAGGCTCGCTCCTAGGCTGCGTTGTTGTCTTCTGCCCAAAAGTATCGGGGATTTCTTCGTTCTGGGGTCTCTCTCGGGGATGTGCTCCCGGAGCGTTCTTCTGGCCTGTTCTGGCCAGGAACATTGGAGGACGCTGGAGCCGGATTATCTCCGGCTTTCTGGGGCCTTCTGGCTGGCATCTTTTTCCTCTGGCCACCCCTTTTGGTGGTAGGGGCAGGGATGGCTGCTGGTGGAGTCACCTGCTGTCATTACTCGTTCTGAGTGCAAAATAATTGAAGCAGACGATTGTTTGCCTGCATCTACTCCACCAGTTGTTGAAGATAAGGCGGTGGAACTCCGCCCGTAGCCCTGTTGACCATGGCACCAGCAGCATGGTCCTGGTCGGGGTTAGCAGTATCTCTAGCGGAATTGCTAGCTTGGGCTCTCGTGTTTACCATTGTAGAATCAAAAGGTGATAAAGAGAGTTTGTGCAGATTTTGTGGTAGGCTTTTTGTAAGCGTTTCCCACAGACGGCGCCAATGATGCGTCTCTGGATCCGAATTTCGAACAGATTCAGGTGATCCTCTCGTCATGGTTTCGGTTCCGTTTCCTGAGTTGGATCCTGCACACCACTAAACAGAACAGGAGGTCAGTGTGCCGGCGGAATATTGTCCCACCGAAAACACTCCGACGCTTAAGTCAGTAAAACAATCTTCGAAAGAAGGAAATTAAAAACTTGAGAGAAAGAGATAGAGACAAACAGAGAGTGTCTTTTCCAGATGTAAGAGAGACGTGAGGCCTCTGTGAATCTGGAAGGTAGGAAGACAGTAAACGGCCGTGAGGGCTCGCTTGTTGCCTTAGGGTTGCTTGTATTTGCGTTCGCAGTTTTGAGAGTTTCAGTAGCAGAGAAAGCCGTTTGCTGAGAGCGCTTGCGTTTGTGAGTCTGGTTGAAGGCCTCTCCTGGATGGTGAATCAAGGGTCCCTTTTGTGGTTGAGGGGACGTTCCTCCTCTTTTGGAAAGAGCGATTGCCTCCGTGATCTGCTGGCTGGCTTGCCTTATGGGATAGATGCCAGTTGCCAAGCTAATCGTGATTGTTTCCTTGTGAGGCAGCGAATAGCTTTCAAAATCGTTTACATTCCTTCTGAATATATTACCGTTGGAGTGCTCCAATTGGCAAGGGATTGGAAAAATTTGGCGCCTTCCTTACGTGAAGGGCGCCAATTTTGTCAATGCCCTTTTTGGTGTCAACTGGGATCGTTAAGATGCTTGGAAAGCTGTTGTTGGCCGCCTGATGAGTTGTGGGCCCAAACGGATCAGGCCCAATACTGTAAAAAAGACTCTTTGGGGCCCAACGTGTCGTGCGCAGACGGTCAACGTTGAGTTGACCGTCTGTGAGCAAGTTGACCGTCTTGGGCCTTTTAGTCTCTGGGCTCGTTCTTTAACTAGGCCGTCAAAGTGTTGACTGTCCTTCTTGGGCTTCCGTTGACCTTTTGTACCAGCCCATTTTTGGTATACCCATCAATATGCATATTAGTAAAAATTTTAAACAGTATCTAAAATAATGCAATTATTAAATCAGATCAAAGAGAGAGTTTATAGATATTTATCTTGACCTTATATTTTACAAATCTAAAAAAAATGTCCCAAAATATCCGAATATGACATTTCTCTCTCTTGCCACAGGGAGCCCGTGCCTCTACCACTCCTTTCTCTGCACAGCTTCTCCGCCACACTGATACCGCTACTGCTGCAGCTGGCCTTCCCGGCATCGCCTCGTCGGCGCCGTCACCACAGCTCAGCCACCCCTCTCACCGTGTGCTGTTCTTTCTCTTGCGTAACCCTCAACCGCGCGCCACTACCGTTTCTCCCACGGCCACCGCCGACCACCGACACACCATCTCTACCATGTATCACCGTCGATGTCGTTGCTAACAACCGTCGTTGGCCTCTTCGATGGCTTCTCCTTACCGACATCGCCACTGGCCAAACTTCCAACCGCTGACAACCACCCTCACTGTGTCGTCCTCAAAGCACTCGCCATCGCAGTCGCCGACCGCCTCTTGTTGGAGCAAAACGCGCGGAAGACCGAGCGGACACAACGCTCGGACAGAAAACGGAGAGCAAAGCTCTCGGACGGTCGGGAGAGGTAGAGAAAAATGTGAGAGGGAACACACGAATTTTAACGTGGAAAACCCTTCCTTAAACAAGGGAAAAACCACGAAAGAATACACTATAAAGGATTGCTTACAAGTGTTAGCTACACAAGCTC
>JAODPA010031392.1:0-15532 GCA_025585075.1 Nepenthes mirabilis
GAAACGTCGATTTCGGTTTGAGCGATAGACTAACCCTAGGAGGAGTATTGCCGCTGCGGCGGTTTTGAGTTGACCTGCTCCACACCCTGTACGTCAGAAGAAAGGGGAAACAAAAAAACAGTGAGCATCTCAGGAATGCGCTGCTCTCGCTCTCTCTCTCTCTCTCTGTCTCCCGGTCATCTCGTCCCAACGGAAACCCTGATTCCCATCGTCCTCCCCCGCGCGGCGGATGGAATGCCGGGAAGACTGAGAGCCGACCAACCAACCGGAGAAGGAGATCGTTCACGGAAAAAGAAGAGATCCACAACGGCCAAGATGGATGGAAGCAATTCAATGGTTGTGACGAAGCGGCAGACAAGTGCAAGTCTTCAGATTTGAAGCCTCCAAAGCTCTAAAAAGCAAGTCCACCTTCCTCAAAATGATGATGAAGGAGCAAGATCCGAGGTTTCTCATTGAAGACTTAGACGACAGCATTGCAGAGGAAGGAGACATTGCCATCGATCTCATGGGACGGGTACTTCGTATCTCGCTCAAAAAAATTTAAAGCTAAGCCAGTGAATTCGGAAAAGGTCGGTGATTGTTAAGCCTTTACAATCGCAGAGTCTTCTGTGACAGAATCCCTTTATTCTGAAACCCTACGGTTAGTCATGAAGTTATGGATATGGATTATAATTGTTTTCTGGTACGTATTACTAATCCAGATGACTACAATATGCTATTATCTCGTGGGCCATGGATGATTTCTTAGTACTATTTAATGGTAAGTCCGTGGTCGTCGGATTTCAAGCCTTCAAGGAAGGAGTTTCCTAAAGCGGTCGTTTGGATGAGAATTTCGAAACTTCCTCTGTACTTGTACAAAAAGCATGTGCTTTGGATCGTGGGCAATTTAATTGGCTAACTTGTGAGAATTGGTACTAATACTACCCAAGCGAATGGGGGCCAATTTGCTAAAATTGCGGTGGAAATTGACCTTAACCATCCCCTTCGTGCTGAAATTTAAGTGAAAGACGAAGCTCTGGGGATAGAATATGAAGGGCTTTCTGTAATATGCTTCTATTATAAAATACCAGGACACACTTCCGGAATTTATAAGGTGGAGGATAATATATGTAAAAACGAGGAGGAAGCCAAAATGGATAATGGAGGAGACAATGTGCATACGGAGAAGACCTGATGCACCAACATGAAGGGAGTGAATTGGGACCATGGCTGCATGGCCCAAGGAAAATTAGGAAGCTAAACAAAAAATAAAAAATAAGGAGAGCTTGTCAAGCTTATGAAAGGGGGAGGGACTAGTAGAGGATCTAGATTTGTCATTCTAAACTAAGAAGAGAACAATCAAGGGAGCGATGATCAGAGTATTAATAAAGGAGTGAAATCTGTGACAAAAACCAAAGGTCCTGGTCAAGTTCCCCCACAGAAATCTATAATGACTCCCATCACTAGCAAAACTACGAAGAAGTCCTTAGGAACTAACAGTAAAGTGCCACCCTGTTCATCCTCAGTCAACAACTAGTCACTATCACAAATAAACTTCAAGCTCAACAACCATCCCAATTACAAACCATCAAAAAATGATAGTACCAAGCTTATACCTTTTAACCAATCATCACTATTTGAAGTTAGCATTACTCATCCGGTAAAACTGGCCTTCATTAAGATCATCACCAAACCAATTACTTTAATCAACCCACGTTACCTCCCAGGAAGCTAAAACCTCATTCGTAACCACCCGCACTCCTTTTCCCAGTAGAGAAGAAAAAGTTAGAATCAATTTTATGGATAGACTTCGGTACATGGATACAAAGGAAACCTTTGAAGAGGCACCTGATGACTCCATGGCAGAGGTGGATCTCCCAATCCAAAGAGATGTTTAATGTGTATCATCTCCTGAATTGTAGAGAATCAGCTAGGAAATGCTTCTACAGTGAACTTAAAGATATCCTCCTAAATCGCAAACCTAGCATTACGGCTATCTTAAAAACATAGAGTTATTGGTAAGCAGGCTACCAAAATCACTGGCTTGCTGAGTTTTGATGGCACAGCAATTAGGGAAGCTAGAGGCTTCGCTAGTGGTATATGGGTGTTGTGGCACACCCTTGAAACCAACATTGACATTGTCTCCATTCAAGAGCAAACTATCCATCTCCTCTTCAAAGATGGGAGAGGAGCTCCAAATTAGATTCTCTCTGTTGTTTATGTTAGACCCCAATTCCATCATAGAAGGGCTCTTTGGGAGTTTATGGAAGTTTTCTCTAGTGGGATTAACCTTCATGGTGCTCCATTGAGAATTTTAATGACGCCCTGTATTTAAAAAAAGTAAGGAAGAAAGGAAGCCAAGTTAAATAAGTGCATCCAGTTCCATAACTAGATTGACAAATGTGGGCTCTCTGAGCTCGACTCCAAGGTTCCAAGAATGACCTCATGGAATATGCAATCACTGCCTAATTTGGTTAGGAAAAGGCTAGATACAGATCTTACCTTAGAAGAGTGGAATTGCAAATTCCAATCAGTTATTCTTGTTAATCTTATTAGAATCTCCTCCGATTATAATCCTATCTCTCTGGTTTTGGAAGAGAACAGCTAACAATCAAACAAGAAAAAAACTTTTAGATTCAAAGTTGTGTGATGCAGGCAGCCTTAGTGCAAAGACTTTTTTTTATACTGATTCCTAGATGATTAGAAAAGGTAACACTCACACTAAACTAAAACTGATGAGAGATGGACTTGTTATCTGGCATAGCAATGTCTTCGGTAGCATCCACCAGAATAAAGAAAGCTTAGCAACACTACAAGGGGTATCCAGAACACTCTATTCCAAGTTGACTCTGTCCGTCTTAAGAGGTTGGAAAATGACCTTACAACCAAATATATAGATTTAATTGATGAAGAAAACATCTTTTGTTTTTAGAAATCTGAGCTGATCGACTTGCTCATTGAGAGAGATGTACAAAATGTTTTTATTCAACTATTATAAAAAAGAGACATCAAAATAAAATTACTACCCTCAAAGATGATAATGGCATCTGGTAGAGTGATAAGGAGACCCTCGAAGGTATATCAGTCATTAACTTAAAGTTTTTCGTCAAGAACAAGATCCAAATTTCGATGATCCCCTCCCCACCTCCCGGTCGAGCACCCACTTTGAAGATTTGCATAACCTTGGAACTATTCCTGCTGTTGAAGAAGTTAAGGAGGCTCTCTTCTCCATGAAGCCTTTCAAGGCTCCTGATCCTGATGGCTTTCAAGTCATCTTTTTCCAAAATGCTTGAAAATTTTAAAATTTAATCTTCACAACATGGCTAATGATGCTTTTTGCAAAGGTGCTATCTTGATTGGAATCAATCACACTTTCATTGCCCATATCTCGAAGACTAACTTCCCTGAAAATCTCAATCAATTTAGAATAATTTCCTTATGCAATGTGGCATATAAAATCGTAGTTATTGTCCAACATTTGAGGCCATTCCTACAAAACATTATCAATCCTTTTAAGTCAGTTTCCTAACTAATAGACCTGCCCATGATAATATTTTAATTGTTCAAAAAATGATTCATACCTTAACTGAGTTCAAATGTGGGAATGCCTTGGTTGCCATGAAAATTAACCTTGCTAAAGCCTATAACAAGGTGAGATGGTGCTTTATGAAACACACTCTCTTTACCCGCAAGCTTCCATTTAACATCACTAATCTCATCATGAGCTGTATCACAACCACTTCCTTTGTTGTCCTCTTGAATGGGGAGGCATCTAACCGTTTCACACCTTTTTGTGGTTTCAGATAAGACAAATCACCCTCTCCTTATTTTTTGTGCTGTGCATGAAGAGACTTAATCACATCATCTATTCAAAGGTGAATGATGGTAACCGGAAACTTGTCAGGTGTGCAAATAAGGGTTATCAACTCTCCCATCTTACCTTTGTTAATGACCTTTTCCTTTTCACAAAGAGTGATGGCAAGCATAGTGATGAAAACATCGTGTCCCTAAACATTTCTATAAAGTTGTTGAACTCAAAATTAACCTGATAAATCTTAATTTTTATCGCCCCTGATATTGAGAAAGATAAAGCCAGTGATATACAGAAGATTAGAGGTTTCAAGTTGGTTAAAGATATTGGAAAGTATCTTGCAGCCAAGATTATCCATTAGGGATTCATCGAAACACATCATCAGCATTTCATAGAAAAGGTTAGTAAGAAGTTGAAGGAGTGAAATTCTAAATATCTCTCATTGGTGGGTTTGTCTTTTGTTATCCAATCAATATTGTCCAATCCATTGCCGTGCACGCTAGACAATCTCAGGTCCTCCCCCAAGGTATTTACGCTGCTCGACTAGGAGGTCTTTACTTGAGGAATGCTAGAGACAATAGCATGGCCTTACTCGGAAATTAGGGCTGGGAACTTACTAGGGGGTGAGATAAGCTTTGAGCTCAGATTCTCATAACCAATTACCTCAAAAACAATGGATTTCTTTTTGTGAAACCTAAACCAGTTATCTCTAATACCTAGAGAGGGATACTTAAGACTAAATATTTGACCAAAACAAGGTAGCAAGTGATCCATTCACAATGGAAAAACACTTTTTAGAATGAATAAATGGATGGGAGACGGAATGTTTAGTTATAAGACACTAATTTCTCAGACCTAAAAAGATATGTAGGGAAAAGTGGTCAACTATATATTACCTGATGGGAATCAAAATTGGGTAAGGCTGGAGAATAAGCTTTTCAGAAGCATATGCAAACAGATAGGAGGATTCCAAGTCTTCATTAACTCTAAGCATGAGGATACGTTAACATATAACAACACGGGAACCTACAATGTTAAGGATGCGTATAGAATTTAGCACCACATGCTCCAAAGGAGGACAACATAATTCTATGCAAAGTATGAAAAATTAAATCCCCTCCCCCCTCCAAATTTAAAATATTCATTTGACTTACCTTGAAAAATAGACTTCTTACCCATGGCCTAAGGAAAAAAATGCACATGACAGAAAATAACACCTACTTTATTTGCGAAGTGTCTGAAGCAATAACACATATAATCAGAGATTATCCAAAAACTATCTACATATGGAAAAGCATCATCGGAGGAAGATATGATCCAGGCATGCACTTAGTCATATTAATATTTTGATTTCTTTTTTTTTTTTTTGACAAAAGCAAATATTTCCTTTCCAGTATCTACATATGTATCATCTGTCACTCATGGACTTGGCAAAATAAATCTATCATTGATGAAGACTTTAAAGAAAAAAGGTTATCTCCTACAAGTATTTTTCTATTGGCAACTTGACTCTTAAAAGTAATCATGTGGAAGATATCTTACTCAAATCTCAGCCAAGACCATTTCACGAAGGCCAATAGCTCAAACTACCAAAAAGTTGGAGCAAACTCAATAGCGATACTTGTTGCAATCATGACAAAATTAACAGTATAAGAAGATTACACAGAGATGGCAAAGGTAAATGGCGATTCAGATTCACAGGCTTTATTAGTGTTGCATCCTCAGATTCCGGATACCGTACGGATGAAGGCCCAAACGACCGCTCGGATCTTTTGGAGTACTCGGATGGAATCCGTGCAACACAAAGATAATTTGGCTATCTTCTTAGATTAGTGAATGTGATCTGGGCGGTCGAGAGAGGAGGAGAAGAGAATAACACAGAATTTTATATGGGAAATTCTCTCTTGAATAAGAGGGAAAAATCATGGGACTCTGGGTTTAGGAACTTGTTTCACTATAACGTGTATGGATGCAAGGAAATTACAAGATATGTTCACGTCTTTCTCTTTTTCTCTCTCTTTGTAAATGTAAGGGCACAACGTTCTCTTTTTTCCCAAAAATCGGATCCTTTAGGAGGTGTAAAGTGAAAGTTTATATAGTGGGCGAAATCCTCTGCATGGAGCTACCACTTGGCACTAGCGTGTGCAAGAAGTCATGCCACCAACTCTGCAAATCCAACCCGTTTTGTCAGAAAGGTTGTATACATGCCCGCCTGGTGTGACGTTTCCTCTATAGGGCCGCATGTTTTGCTGGCTATCATTCTCCTTGTGGTCTAACAGATCAGCCATCAAATCTCTAGCACGCCATCTTTGCAGGCGAGATGGGTGACCATTCGAGGCCCATCTTGGTCCGAGTGGACTTTGAGCTCTTGGGCCACAATGGACTTTAAGCCCATTGTGCTTCGTGGGCCAGTTCTGGCGCCTGGGTCTCTTGAGCCCCTATGGCATTAGGGCCCAATTCCAAGGAAATGGATCTTCAACGTGTGCCTTGGGTATCAGTACCCATCACTAACCCCCATACCATGTTAAAGGTTTGAAGACTTCAATCTTTGGCATGTTTGCTATCTGCGGGAATGTTTCAAGCATGACGCGAACACATCCTAATATAGAGGCAAGTCCGCGTCCTTCTCTCTGGCAAAATATCCAAGGGCATCACTTCAGAGTGAGAACTCCGGGGACGCTTTTGGAGGACAGTGATTTGATCAAGTAGCTCGAGGACCTTTTCAGATAACTGTCCTAATACAATTGCCTGGGAATTTTCTTCGAGTCCGAGACGTTGGTGCACTTTGCCAACTGGTCACTATTGGGACATGCATCCGAGTCCATCGATGTCCTTGGGCATGGTTGAAAACAGGAGTTCAGGACATGATGACCGAAATGTCTAAGATCTCTGTGGGGTTCTTAGTCCGATTGAGGTCGATGGTCTGGCCAGAATGTCCGAGGAATATTTGGATTCTAGGAATGGCTGGGCATTTCTAAGTGATAGCCGTCTTCGTGTATTTGTCCGAGACCCAAAAATGTTATAGGGCTTTATGTGACCAAAAGCTTCGAAGAAGGCACGTCCGAGAACTCCTTCCGAGTCTGAGAACTTGGTGCGTGCCGCCACTTGGTGCATTTAAAGCGCACTAAGCTTGCGCATTAAGTGCGTGTCACTTCGTTGCCTTGGAAAGGAGGACGCCATCATTGCTTGTGTCGTATGGGAAGTTGACGCGTGGCAAGGCAATTAATACGCGTGCCTTTTGAATTTCGAGTATTCAAGTTCTTCCTTCCCCCACAATTTCCATTCGCGTCTTTTGCTGAAAGTTTCTAAGTCTTCAGACTTTTTCTGCATTCTCAGCGATTTCCTTCTTTCTTCTCTTCGCCTTTTTTGCTGCCACTTTTGGTCATCCTTTGATGGTGCTAGGAGTAAAGGACTTCGCCTCTATACTGACTCTGGCGAACCTTGAGGCCATCAGGGTGCGGTACAAGATTCTCAATTCGATGGGCATATTGGTTCCTGAGGCCCACGAGAGGGATTGCAGTCCTCCCGACGGTTTCGTCACCGTCTACGAAGTCCACCCTAAAGGTGGCCTTTGTTATCCTATGGCGTTGGAGTTTTACAAGATGATGAGGGACCTGAAAGTCCCCGTTGTCAGGTTCCAGCCGAACGCCACAAGGTATCTAGTCTCGCTCTATGTCTTTGAGCGCTGTCATGAAAAGCTGTTCGACGTCACNCTTCCAAGTTGGCAGGCCTGCCATTCTGGCACGCAGGAGGCGTGCGACGGCCATGGCAGGCCTAAGGAGTTGTAGCCCTGCCACCCTACTGCCAGTAGGATGGTTGGACGGTCGGCCACGTGGCCCTCCCCTGGTATTATATATAGGCTGCGTGAGATTGAGAATGTGTGCAAGTGTGAGTGCATGTAAAGGCAAAAGGACTTTGTGAAGGAGAAAAGAGGAGTGCACCGCCGGTGAGAGAAGGGAGAAAGAGAAAAATAGAGTGAAGAGAAAAGAGTGTGTTTTTCTCGGTTTGCTCAGGAGTGTTTTCCTCTTTAAACTTCTTGGGTGAGTAACGGATACTCCCTCTTGGAGGTTTGTTTGTAACCTATTTCACATAGTGGATTTGCTGTTGCCTCTGCTCCCGTGGTTTTTCCCTTCGGTTCCAAAAGGGTTTCCACGTTAAATTTGGTGTGTTTCTCTTTCCTTGTTGGCCGTCCGTCCGAGCGCTGTCCCTCTGTGTCCGAGTGATTTGTCCCCTCGGTCATTGCGCTCAGGAGAACATTCTATCCGAGCGCCCGGTTTTCCCAACACGTCCATTAGTACTGTGCGCTCATGTATACCCTTTTTAATGATGTTGTGTCTATAGATGACACTTGTTTGCTTCTGTGGTTCCTCTGCCACTGCATTTAAGTTAATTCTTTAAAATGCCTATCTTTATCTGTACATAGAAGAACAATTCAGTTTCTTTTAAATATCATTGCTTGCGGAATTTTAGATAGTTTTTCTGTTGGTTGCAATTGCAAAGACCTGGCTGCACAGCAGAGACCAATTTCTGAACATCAGATGCCAATTACTTGTGTAATCGGTGAAAACTCTGATAAAATAGTAGTGGCCACGCCAAACTGAAGTACTTTTGGATGTCTGCAAATTGTTTGGTTTGAGGTTGTCTCATAAGGGTAAATTAGGGCAAAGATGTGTTAGATTTCTGCAGAAGGGTAATTTTTTGTAGTGAAGAGGTGGAACTGGAGTTAAGAAAGGTGAATATTGCATTTATTGAAATATTTGATGATCATGTTCAGCCGCTCCTTATGGAAAGAAGTGAGCCCAGTTTAGTTCCAGAATGGTTGCGAAGTACTCGAAGTGGCACTGTGGGTGGCAGTTCAAACCACCATTTCGCACCATCACATTCACGTACTTAATGGAAAGCTTTCAGTTTTTGCTATTATTTGCATGCTTTTTTATTTTTATTTTTTGTTAACTGCCAATTTACCCCAGTTTTCCCTATTTGAGAATTTCTTTTTGATGCATTTATTGTTGTCAATGGTACTTTACTGGCATTACCAGAAAGAAATAGATCTTGCAGGACCATTAACAGAAATGATGCGTTTTAATTCTTCTTTTCTAGATTGGAATCTTTCCTCTAATTCTTGAAGATGTTACAGCAGCAATGGGTTGACTAAGCATCCTAAAAACCAGTGCGTTCAGTCTTATAATAGTTTTAGTAGGAATCACCATGACTGAGATGGAGACAGATTAACCATCTCTGACCACTGGGATGGTGATTGCTCTGACTCATTGAGGAGAATGTTATCTGGAAGTGTTGAGGACAATGTGCGTTGCTCTCAGTCAATGATATCAAGGATACAAGGTGAGACACTGCAGTGTAGAGTTTCTACAGATGTGAGGAGTAGCATCCATAGCAACAATGACATTGGATATGATGGGCTTTCTGTTGCAGGTATCACTATGGACATCCAGAAATTGACATTTAAAAGGGATTTTCCATTGCTTGGAACTGACAAGAGACTTGCAACACCAGAACTAAGCAGGTTTCCATTGCCTGGGTTGAACAGGGGTATCCAACTTCTCCCTATTAGGAATTCAGCGTTGATGACCAAGGAGGATTGGACTTCAGTTTTGGTTGAGGTTCTTATGGGAGTTGGAAGTAACAGTGTGAGACTTTCTCCTGCTGGGCATCTGGCTGCTGCTTGCAACAGTATGGAACCCTCTCATGCTTTCCAACCAGTTGCTGCTTCTTCATTGCCCAGGACTGCAAGCACTACAAGCGGCCTTAATATGGCTGAAGCATTTGTGCAGGCTCCGTCCCAATCTCATACTGCTTCTCTGGTATGAAAATGCTCATGTACTGTGGTTCTTTGATCATGGTCAATGACCTGTAGGCTAAAAGTTGATTTTTCATCAGCCCCTTATGTGAATCCAGCAATTTGAGGAATTAGCTGTCTTCCAATCAAGCCGACTGATACCATGACTCATTCAATGCCTAAAAGCTCAGTAAGGAGTTGCCTGTTGCATTACTGTGAATGCTTCTGCTTAATTTCGTATTTTTTATGGTTCCTTTTCTATTAAAGAATAGGTTATGGTTTTGCATATTATTTGGAAAACTTATTCCCTGTCTTGCTTGCATTTTTCTCTTTTAAGATGGATATGTCATGCTTTAAATATTAGGAATATCAGAAACTTGGTATAGGCTATCACGAATTTTTAATGCAATACTCTGATATGTTGGGGGAGGTATGTTTATGTCAACAACCTTGGAGAACTATTCTGGAGTGAATCTAAGTCAAGAAGTTGAAGGTAATTTAAGTACAAGAATGATAGATCGCCTTTATTTCCTACATGCTCTTTGAAGGATTGCTATTTGGTCCAAGTTGCAAAGTTCAAACAGAATGCAAAGTGCTGGGCTTTATTTTGTGACAGAATATGTTCTTTCTTGGTGTTTCTAGATGAGGTTTAAATTGTAGCAGTTTAAGCTGACCTCTGCAAGAGTAAAATGAATCTGATAAGATTGGACATCAATTAGTACTTATAGGAAGTGTATAGACAATGATGTCTTTTTCCTCTGACATCGTTGCATGATTAATTTTTTCGAGGGTGGGGAATTTTTTGGATGTTCCAGATGTTTTGGCCCATGAACATCAGGGTGGCATGCATTTTTATTTAAGTAATGAAGCAAACTGTCGGTTTCTGTTATCTTTTCCATAGTATTTTCTCATGTTTTAGGTGTAGGATCTCTGAAATGCTACTAACTTCTTGTATGGTGAGTGGATTCCATGTCGACCTCATTTCATGCCATTGGATTGGGCTTTTCACGGGTTTCACTTGTATGATTGTTTGGCTTTTTAGTATGCCTGAGATCATTTTTTTCGGTCAGAGTAGTATGCCTAGCATGCCCTTGGGTAGTGACAATAGTGCAAGTTGCTGTAAATTATAATGTCTTGGTGGACTTCAAAGGACAGTGTAGTGCATAAAGCCTCACCATTTGTGGTATCGAGGAAAGAATCGGGCCACTTTGGATCTATTTTACACAATTTTTCAGCGTATTATACAAGAGTTTATTTTTACAACTTAAACCTATGACCTTCGGATCATACAATGACAACTTTATCAATTATACCAAGACTCCCTTTCTGCCTATGCACACTTCAAATCATTGCATTTAGCATACAGCCTTGATAGCTGCGATATTGAGGATGAAAAAGAATTCATTATAGTCAAAATGGCTGGTTTAGAGTCTGATGTGCTGTCATATCATGTGTGTATTGAAATGCAAAGATGAAGCATTATTCAGTTTTCAGTCCACTATCATTCCAATCTTCCCCCTCTCTCCTAGAACAAAAAGATGAAATTTCCCCCTGAGCTTGTTGAACATGGAGCAGTTTATATTGCTTGATCTTCAAATTCAAATAGAGCACTTTTATATTGCTTGATCTTCAAATTCAAATAGAGCACTTTTATATCTTATCCAATTCTTGTTACTCATTTTATTCCCTTTTCACATGGTCATAATGGAAGTGAATAAGCTGGCAAGTCTGGGATATAATGCCAATGAGCAGCTGCTTTGATGGCATCAAGACTGCTTGGTGGTGATGCATGGTGGACTTCTGAATCTTCATTTATAATCGTTATGGGGTTCATGAAGCATGTGGCACTTGTTGCTGTTGACTCCATCAAAAGTATTCTAACCATATTAATCTAGAGGGGATGCTCTTTTTTATCAAAAGTATTCTAGCCGTATTAATCCAGAGGGGATGCTCTGTTTTTGGGTTTGAAAATTTGACTTTTAATGATAAAATCTAATTAGCATGAAGATCATCCAATCGTGACAAATCCAATCATTTGAGTCTTATTGGGTAAGACTATTGGTTAGGACTCTAGATTCTGATTTGATTAACGTGATCATGTTTATGTTCTTAAAAAAGGTAGGAAAACTTTTGATGACAATATGAAGAATCATGAGACTCACAGACATAAATAAGTGAGTGGGAAATTGCAGAGTGGTTGAGGTAAAGAAATCACCATACTTTGTTATCTGCATTTTGAATTCAATTATTTCTTTCTTGACATCTCTTCTTTTTTCCTCAGTCTCTCATCTGGTCCTTGTTATCTTGCCTAAATGGAGAAATTCTTGTATCCCCCAATGCTAACATTAACTAAAGATTTACTCTAAAGCCACAGGTTCTTAATCCATCTGACAAGCTGAAGCCAAAGACTTGACCAAGATCCACTGAACCAATGGTCACTCTGAAGAATAAGCAGCCGGTCTCTTTGCAGCCGAATAATCTGTCTCTTTGCGGTGGAAATGTCAGAGTTGATGGTCCAAAGTCATCTCATACTGGAAAGTTCCTTGTCCTTAAACCAGGATGGGAAAATGGTGTTACTCCAGCTTCTTGGGATGTTAGCAGTCCAACAACAAATGCTAATGACAGACTTGTAAGCATCCCATTGGTCACTTCTGTTCCTCTGAAAAATCCAAGCTTTTGTCTGCCAAACACAAGGAGCAGGTTCAGAGCTGGACTGATTTCTTAAACAGTATGAGGAAGAAATCGATGAACAGCACTTATGTCGGAGCTGATTCTAGTGCTGTTGTTTCATCGGTTATAGTGGATAAATTAGATCCAGTGAGCCAATGTACTAGGAATGATGGTGCGATGAAATGCAATGGTGATGTTCATTGGGTGACCCAGAGCTCTCACCCAACCATGGACGCAGAAGAAGGGGCTGCATTCATGCATTCTTTTGGGTGGGAGCCAAATGCCGGGGATGACAAAGGCCTTTCCGAGGAGGAGATAAATGCTTTCTTTCAGGAGGTAACTAACTCAGGCCTCGATGTTTTTAATTTGAATTGAGCTGTTATCTCAATCTTCATTGACTTTCTGTTAACATCTTGAGAGTGGTGACCAGGCATCTTTTCTGGTGTTACAAATTCTGATTAAATGGGCTTGTTTGGTTAGGCTTGGAGGGTGCTCTTGGCTGTTGCTTCTCCCAACTGCCAAAAGCCTGTCTTTTGTCAAAAAAACAGTATTGTTGCTGTTGGAATAGTAACAACAATAATACTTTGTCGAAAGCTCCCTTGTTTTACAGCCTCCCATCCCTCCCCCAATTTTTTTTCGGAACAGTATTTTCCTTTGATACTATGATGAAAACTATAGAGAGGGCATGCGGTTGAAAATTGGTTACTTCACTGTGATTTGGATCTTCCCAATTTGATTCATTGACTGTTGAGATTCAAGTATTTAATGTACGTATTGCTGTGAGATTCTTTCCCCATTGTGAGAGCCTTTGGGTGGGAGGGAAATTGCATTGGTAGTTTAGTACTGAGTAACACCTGCTTTCCCCGTTTTTTATGTGCTGAATTTATATAATGCAGTACATTAAGTTGCGACCCGTTTCAAAACTGAGCCAAAGCTTGTGGTCAAATATAGTGACGAAGTCTGATCCTCAATCAACATGTTCTGGCGGAGCTTCCCCCGAATTGAGCCCAGCTGATTCTACACATTGAGGTTACTATTCTTCGATTCATTCCCACACCAGATCTGAGTAAGTAGCAGACATATTTAAGGCAGATTTTTTTTTTATGGTTTGCATCCATTTTGAAAGAACCAGATGAATGAAGTTGATGGATTTAGTTGAAATTCTGCTGTATGGGTTCTTCAAATATCGAAATAAGTTTCTGGTTCTGAAGTTGGCATCATTGGAAAAAGGGTAGGGTAGGAATTCACTTTGTGCACTGTAGGAGATGCCGAGTGAATTGCTTCTTTTACGGGTTTTCTCTTCATTTATTCTGCTTCCTTTGGAAAAAATGATTAGAAAAAGGTGAAAAACCTTATGGTTTTCTGGTCAATTTTACATCTAGGGGAAAAATATTGATAGGCTTTGGTTTGCGAATTTTGTATAGCCTTGTTTTCCCTTTATTTTTCTTCTGTACGGCTAATTTGTTTTCTGGTTAATTTCTATAAAGCTAATTTATTTGCTTTATCCTCGTGGCATATCCAGGACTTTAGTTCAAGAAATCATGTTTAACAGCTCAATAACTGTGGGCAAAATCTGTTTTGACCTTCATGTTCATTTCCACACGCAGAACGAACTACTTAAAATAAATTTAAAGAATTGAATGATTTTATAAATGGCATGAGATATGGCTTGTATATAAGTTATTCAATGTTGGAGTAATGATATGATTATCCTTAAACATTGCCAGTATAAATGTATCCAAGCTTTGCCTTTTTTTGGTAACGAGGAATCCTTATTTCGAGTTTGTTAGTACTGGGCCAAATTCCTAATGTATGATCCCGCACGTGAAGATCGTGCACCAAGTAAGTCCAAATATGGACCTGTATAAATCAAACTTGTGACGATGGATCTAATCAGATTGTCCCAAGGCATCCTTATTCGGTGTGTTAACTCGTGTAGGTCTTATGTCTTTGAGTTATTAGAGGAACATCTTTTATCTATCATTAGAATTTCAATAATGTAACATCTTGTTTAGATAGCTGTGCTGATGTCCCTCAAATATTATTATTTTTTTATCATCTTTGTCTTCGCATTAGTCTATAGTTATGCCCCTGCACATTGTCTCTGCTTGCGTACAGCACAATCTCCTGTGCCTGCATTGAACGTGTGGCCCATTTCTTGTTCTGCTGCTTTGGGTGAATTAAAGATCTGCGCAGGCATGAAATTACAATGATAATTAAACGTTGAATGCTGTTGCTTTGAAGCAGCTTTGATAACTAGGTTGAAAATAGGACCTTAATCTAAATTTCAATATCATGACATGGCTAACGTTTTAGCAATGTAATGATCTGCAGACTATGATGCAATTTGTTTAATTCTTTACTTCACAGGATGGATGGCATGGGAAATCTTCCCAAGTTATGTTACGATCATCTTGTTTTTCATCCTTCATCATACACGCAAAGGTGAGAATTTAGTCATAATAACTCAAACTCATACGATTCTGATAAGATATCAAAATGCATTAGATTTATTTTATAATTAAGCGGTTTAAATTGTCACGATGAAAACAGAATTTTAACCATTCCGGTCTTGTTGGCCTATTGAGCCCGCGTGTATTTGTTGATTTTGTGTTAATTGACGAGTCAATTGAGTTGTTGGGTTTAGGATTTTGTGTTGCATGGAGCGCAATTAGTGCCACAGCAGCTGAAGAACCAAACGGGTAGAGAGCAAATGCTGGGCCCCTGCTCGACCACAACTTGAGGGATAGGCTGCTCGAGAGACCGCTGGCAAAGTAAATTGCACGAAAGCAATTGCTAAAACCACGACCGTGTGTTACGTTGCTTGACACTTGCCTTGTGGGAGCCACTTGAACGGCACGATAAATTTTTATAATCACGACTTTCATGATTTAATTTCTGGATGAAAAATTTTTATAATTCGAAAACTATAAAATGCCTATTTTAAATCTGATATTTTTTTAGAATTTTATTGGCCGTGAGAAATTTTAAATTTCAGACGGTAATAAAAATGATTTTGCTTAATTTTTTGTATATTTATGAGTTTAAAATTGGTTGACTATAGTTATAAGTATGTGAACTACTAATTTATAGGTTAATTATTTTTATTAAAAATTTCGGTCACCTTACTTTTTCTTGCATCTTGGCAAGACCTCAATATTATAGGGTCGTATTAATTTGGATCACACGTGACTCTAAAAATATAAGAAGGTAAGGCATGGATCAATTGCAAATTATTTTAAATAACGTGCATATTATGTGTTATATAATACTCT